>CAIGRQ010210847.1:0-14808 GCA_903798375.1 Fraxinus sp. D2006-0159 | reverse complement strand
ATCAAAACTCAATTTAATGTTCATTTACAAAAATTGAGCAGTGATAATGCTTTTTTTTTTTTTTTGAAAGGTCATCAACTATTTTATTAATCAATGCATAATACACAGGAAGTGTATTGTCAATTTAAATAAATTTATCCCTAATTCTTATCCTAATATATTATTAGATATTTGTATATATACACCCAAGTTTTCTATGAATAATATGAGAGAAATACCTTGAATATTTTTACAGTTCCAAACTAAGAAGCACGGGTATTTGTACAGTCTCTTAAGGTTTGAAGAGCCTATCTATTGTCCAAATTAAAATAACAATTGAAGAACTTTATTCTTAGTCCAGAAAATTCTGGTTTGTTGAGATTGAAGCTCAAAGCACTACATCTCTAGTTTTTACTTTGATCTCCATCAGTAAGATTTGTTCTTCCAATCTCTATTTTTTCGATGGTTAAAGCTTCCTCATCATTTTTTGTATCAGAGGAGCTATCGAAGGATTATCATGGTTGCGACACAACTAAGGATTCATAAACTTACACACGCTCATCCGGTTCAACAAATGAAAAGGAGAACAAGGAAACTTGCATAAATATTGTATGGAAGCTCAAATGAGATACCGTAGTGCGACTTGAGTGTTTTACAAGAATGTTTAACGCATAATCTTGTAGCTCGTGCTAATCCCGAGCACAGTGAAATAGAAAAGCAATTAGCAAGAGCTATAGATCTATATCTGGATTAAAAATTAAAGTTTCAAATTCCCATGGAATAATGCATGCAGAGGTTTCCTTAGTTGGGAAGCAAGCTACGAGAATTGTTTCAAATGAGCATCGATACTCGAAGAACTAAGGGTGTGTTTGATTGCAAGTACGGAAATTGTATGGAAAGCAAATAAGTTCGAGGTATGGAAATTATCAATTAAATGTGGCTGATTGGCTTAATTTTCAACCTAAAAAATGTTGCACTTTTTCATAAAGTTGAGTGTTTTAGAAGTGTGAATTGCCTAGAAAATAAAAAACTACTCCCCATAAAGAAAATATTTTCCTTGTTTTTTGAGGAAAACAAAGTCACGTGACCAACTTTTAGAAAATATTTACCATGGAAAAAAAATGTCAATCAAATATCCCAAAAGTAGGAACTTAGGTGGAAAAATGACATTTTCTATGGAAAATAAAGTCAATCAAACATAGCCTTAAGGTATTCATCGTGAGGCAGAAACTAAGAGGAGCAGTGCTACAACAGCAAAAGCAGTTGGAAAGAGGAGAGAACTATGCAAGGGAAAGCGAATATTCACACTTGGGACTTGATGAAGGTAAAATTGAAAAAGCAATTTTTGCCAACTGATTATCCAATAGCGTGTATGAATGGATTTGTAACTTGCATCAACAGGACAAAGTGTCGTAATTTGCATCAACAGGACATAGTGTTGAAGAGTACACCACACAAATTCTATAACTTATCAGTTTGATTGGCCTCTATGAAACAGATGAGCAACTTAAAGATTGTTACTTTATCGTGATTGAAAATTGCTTAAGTCAGATGAATATTGTCTTTCTTTCTAATCTTGAAGATGTATATAGAATTACTTAAGAAGCTAAGGAAATAGATCGGCAATGAGGAGCCAGGTGTTCTACAATTGCCTGTGGTATTACCTCTTTATCAAGAATTCAACAGTTATTTGGGGTAAGTAAACCCACTTAAACCATGCCTAGAAGGGACCAAGCAAGCAACGGTATAGAGAGTACAACTACCAATGTGCAGGGCCAAATAAGAGAGAAACAGTTAAGGAATTGATATTTTTTGAGTTGCGAGAGCTACTAGAGATAACTCAACACAATCAATCCTCTGAGGTCTTAGTTGTCATGAATCACATTGTGCTTCTTGAGCATGTCCTCAGCGTCAATAGAGGCTGAAACTGAAGGTTCAAAGTTTGTAGAACCAAATTATGACAAATATACCGAGGGAGAAGAAGAGAAATAGATATACTTCCAATAGAAGATTACACTTTAGCTACAACAAGGGTGTTGACCAAAAGGACGGGAAAATTGCTTTGTTTCCTGTATAAACGAGAAAGTTTGGTAGTTTAGCGAATTTTGGCAGCTCCCAAACTAGAAGAAAAGGAAGGTTGACACGAAGAGTATTTTCCATCCCAAGGTCATTTGTAGAGGAAATGTCATCAAATATTACTCCAGTTTACAATCTTAACACACCTGATTCATACGTCTTAATATTTTCGAGACCTATTTGTCTGTCCTGTTTTCTAGGTGACTTGATTACTCTAATTTTCAATTATGAAATGACAGAAAAGTTCAACGTTGAGAACGACAATTTCCCACTCCCATTCAGGAAAGGGTGTGTGTGTGTGTGCGTATTTACAGATCTCGAATCAATTGTCAGACTTGCACTGTCGATCTCCTAGCCCGCAATCCCAAGCATCTCAGGCACATTGTACATACCATAGACACGTCAGAACCAAGGATGTTCAATTTTATTTTATGGGTTATATAATTGATAGAGCCACGCTTATAATCCAGATCTCTGTAGCACTAACACTTCAACTAAAGTAGCAAGTCCGTGTTCGACACGTGTCAAATACCGACACTCCTCGAACACTCTATTATAGTCATTTTTATTATTTATAAAACATATTATATATTGTTAACTCAAGGTTATTATTAAATAACAAATATGTGCTCATATTCAAAAGATTTTGACAAAAAAAAATTAATAAGTATATAACTAAATTTATACTATCTAAATGAAGAATTTTAAAGAATTTAATCAACGTGTCGATAACGTGTCATGTTAGTACTTTTTTGAAAAATTGCGTGTCGGCGTATCCAACACGTGTCCGTGTCGGTGCTTCATAAATTCAGATTCTCATTTCATTAACTACATGAAATCGTACACTGTCAAAAACAGGGGAAATAGGTGAAAACAAACCTGTTAAGGCAAATGTACCACCCAGTATGGCACATAGCCGGGTGATGAAGTGGAGAAAACTGCGACGTTCTTCTCTGATGGTCACAGTAATTGGTGACAAATCATACAAAAAGTATACAGCTGCATTGAAAACAAAGCAATCATTCCTCAAAACAGTATAGCATAGAACTAGGAAGAAATATAAACTAGGAGGAAGGATATATGGAAAAGAGAGCCCTGAATTGAACAAGCTTCATACTAACCAGGCCACTTTCTATCAAACTCATTGATAGGTGAAAAGTACTCGGTGACAGAAAATTGATTAGTAGGTAAAACTTCCTTCGAGATATATTTGTATTCAGTTGGAACAATCTACACCAGGAGGAAAACAAGAACTTCAAAATGCAGCAAATAACCAACGGCAACCACTTTGCACATAAACAACTAGCGAAAAAAGGTAACGGTTCTCCTGCTCTCTCCACTATGAGACTATGAGAGATAGGGAGAGAGATTTGGTTAGGCTGAAAATACCAATCAAGTTGAACGAATCAGCATCTAAAAAGCAAAAATGTGTAATGCTTGTTCAAATTAAGTTGACAGCATCAGGTTTTACATTTTGGGTAACTTAACAAGAATACAGAGCAAGAGAAAATCTATAAATCCCAATTAATTGCACGATCTAATATAGAACAAAGTTTGCACCATTGTGAAGGAGAGTAACACCTGGTGATAAGGAAATTCCAAGAATATCACGGGTTTGTTTTTGATGACGGGGTGGGGAGGTAAAATATGAGTGACAATTACACACCGCACACTAGGGCTAAAAGATACATTCTCCACTATATAAGAATAGGCGTCCTTCCAAGAACAGGAACCAAGCTATCGTCAAGTACTTGTTCAACCCTAGTTCCCCCGGTCAGGTAAAAAATAAAACCCCTCAGAGCAAAATGAAGTAAAAATCTTCTGTGTCCAGGTTATCGTGCTAACAAATCCTACAGTGGTAAAGACAACTTAATTTAAGTCATGCCTTCATCAACTCAAGCATGACTTTCTCCAGTTGTATCGAACTAGGGCAACTGATGAATTTTCTGATACATGCTAGTGAGAATAATTAAAAAAAAAATCCAACAATCCAAGGGTCAACTGAAATGCAAGAAATGAGTAGTTCATAAACTGAAATCCTGACTCAAAGCCTCCATTCCTTTTAAACAGAGAATCATGGTTGCTCATGACAAGTTATGGTATGAGTAACCTAATCAGCTCCTGGTCAACAATATGTAAACAACAGAAAGATAAAGGAAAAACTACTGATCTTTTTAATATAGTTTGTGATGCACTCTCATGGTGCTTGTGTCATACTCATTTAAACTTTATTTGCTAGTTAGTTATTAAGTTGCTCTGTCATTTTGAGTACAACGAAAAGAAAATTGAGTAATCTTTATCTAGCCAAAGACATGTTCATTTTGTGCATTCAACATGCTTAGGATCATATGCGTTACTAATAGTTTTAGTGGGCAAGCCAAAACACAAACCTTTATGTAATACTTGAATGTTCCACTTGCTCCACGCAATATCCGCATTGTCCCATCAAGTGGGTTGTGAATTCCAGGATATTCCGGCCCGAAAGATAAATCATGAATTATATGACTCACGTTGACATGAGAAGACCCTTCAAAAATCTGCAGAATAGGAAATAATATAAATAGACGTGTATTGGTTAAAAGAAGTTTGATAATCAATTCTATTGCTGACAAACAAAATGCCTTTTGTAAGAATAACCAAGAAAGATAGGCTTAATATCTGAAGACAAGTAAAAACAACCCTTTTCCTTCAAAAGGACACAAAAATTCCAATCTACTTTTTCTTCTTTTCAGAAAATAAAGTGCTTTGAACGCCCAAAATATCATCTGAAGAAGATAAAGGTCTCCCGGCTGCAGATACTTTCATATAAGCACCAAATCCTCCCCGTGCCCCTGGGGTGAGAGCCAACGTCCTCCAAAAAGGAAAAGGTCGGCACAATTGGAGGGGATAAGCAACAGAGAAAGCCCAAAGACGAAAATGCTTAGTAAAATTACAACCATAAAAAACCAAGAAAAAAATACTGATTTCTTTAATTAAAAACACGAAAAGACAGATTGTTCCATGTTTCCTAAATGCAAAAGCCAGACCCTGGTGCAAAGAAAATACAAACCAGAATAGTAACTTGATGAACGCCTTAAAATGAATCCTTAAGATGCATACACAATGAAAGAGAAAATACTAGTAAGGAAAAAAGTAACCTAATTAATCTATACATAAATAAACCTCGTCAATTTTTGTTCTCTTTGGAATATCATAAACCCTATTCAGTCCACTAAACAGATTTTGAAAAGACTAACAAACTTTCTAACTCAAATTCATCGACACTAGCAATAAATGGATCTAAGAAAGACACGAGGAGAGGAGGAAATAATCAAGCTTCTAGTTTTCTGCTTCTATGGGATTTCAAAAGGTTTCCGACCCCTCTTAAGTCAAGGAATGTTCTTCTTAAAGTCAGGTGCCTTGCATGAGAAGTTCCATTTCTAGTCTTATCTTGGCATTATCTCTTGTGATTGATATCTTAGATTTGGTACATTTTCCTCCTAAAAACTTGAAGATCATAAATTCATAATTAGTCTCTTATTGAACCAAAACAACCCTTCAGTTTCCCATGGATGGAACTTTTCGCTTCATCCCCATCAAATGGAGCTCCAATGAGATGGTGTCCAACTGTCCATATTTAACCAAACAAACCTTGATGCGTATTTGGACCACACTCACTGAAATTCCATCCAACAATTTGCAGGGGCAAAAGTGCCTGGGGAATTTAAAAAAACATATTTTTTTATTTATTATTATTTAGAGTTGATTTTTTAATTATTTTTTATGTAATTATTTATAATAATGCTAAAAGTAGACATCAGAATGCTATAAATGGATTTATTCAGGACCTCAGAAATATGTAGCCATCATTTTGTTTTCTTACAATAAGGGCATTCTTGGAAGCCGGAAACTAAGAAAACTTTAATATTTTGTTCTCAACTAATAAAGATGTTAGTCTGCTTCACTTATTTACAACGTTCTTGTTCTTGAACTTTATTTTCCCCAACTTCCGGGTGTTCCCTACACAAGTTCATTCCCCAATTTGAACCCTATCATCGTATCCTACTCTAGACCAGGTCCAGTATCAAACTCTCAGTAGTAGCCTACTTGTTCAGAGAAGACCGCCTTTTCCTTCATCCATCTTTGCCTGGACCCAAGACGAATCTCCCAGAAGGTTAAGCATTTCCATGATGATTTTGATGTTTTCACCCCAACTTAGGACCTAAGCTGGTTTCCAGAACTACATATTTGAAACATCACTCTGCCTTAACTTAAGCACTTATGCCTAAAATAGTAACAATCCACTGATGATGTCATGACATTAAACACATGCTAAAATAATACTATGAAGTATGAACCCAACCATAACTTTCCAGTTGAAAAAGATAATTGGCAAGTAAATTACACTAATGCCAGTTTCTGAAATTTCTCTGTTGGTAGCCTGGTGCCATTAACTACTTTCTGACCAAAAGAGGCAATTGATGGTTAGGTACCTTGGTATGCACAGGTCCACAATGGGTTAACCAAAAAATGGTCCTGCCCATATATGACGTGTCAAAATGGGTCGGGTTAATTATGGACTTGGGTGGATTTTAACCAGAGTTTAATTTGAAGCATCCATGACTGTTTATTTCTTCCTCTTGTTCTATTTTTATTTCTATTTTTTGGAGGTGAGGGGGATGGAATTCCCTATTTCTTTCAGTCCTGGGTTATCGACAAGCCTACTTTCTTCCATTTGTTCATCAGATTTACATATGAAAGGAGAGGAACATTTTCGACTATCACTACTCTAGGGGAGAAGGGTGCTTTTTTTCAAAAAGAAAAGAAGCGAAAAACAATCCCAAAATGTTCATATGGAGGGGAGGGCATTGATGGATTTGGTATGAAATCAGCTGATGTGAGCGCTTACGTCAAGGCTGAAAAACTGCTGCAGGGTGCTATTTAAGTCTTCAGATAATATCAATATGAAGATCCCAAATGAACCATCCGTACGTCTATCTGACATTATTTTGACCTTTATATAGTAGTGATAGGAGACGTAAAAGCACCACTTCTATCAGGATTTTAATGCATACTTGAACAGCAAAGTTGTATTTAGATTTTGTAAATTAATCCGGGTCCCAAGAGGTAAAATAATTTCCATTATTTGTTTATCATTCATCCAAATACCACTAAAGAAATAATCGATAACAATTCAGCAGATATACACGATAATAAACTCAATTAATTTATAGCAGCAGTTCAGAGTCGTTATGCCTACACATTCAGTTTAATTAGCTAAACAACTGATGAAATATTACAATACATATAACATTCAGGTTATTATGCAAACTGGACAAAAATAGAAAATGAAGTTCAAAGAGAAGTTGACCATTTGAGCAACGAAAATATTCAGCCCATGAACTGAAATATGGAAGTTCCCAGCAACCCTTTGCACGTCCAAAACCCCATACACCTACAAGAAGTAACGAATTAAATAGCTAATCCAATGAAGGATGAACACGCTGAGGTTGGAAGTGGAAAAAGGCATACCCTGCAACCTTCTCTATTTGCCAGTGCCTGTTTCACCTTTTTAATCATATCTTCAGCTTCTTTATCAAAACTGTGGAGTTCAACTTTATGGTCAGACTCCTCATGATGATCTTTGTGGTCATCTGGTCATAGTTATTCATCTTAAGATTCAGAACTGAAATATAGTGTGTAAACATTCTACTTGGCAGAATTAACATAAATATTGAGCTCTATACAGTGGAAGTTAGATCCTTTTCTACAAGAATTCTAAAGTAGATCTAGAAATATCTTAAACAATGAGTACTAGCATCAACAATGATTGACTTGAAAATTTCAAGCAAATACTCGATGATCAGACAGAAAGGGAAAAAGACGACCGAATCCCAGCTAAAGAATAAAGGAAAAATTAGAAAGGGCAAAATGAAATAAATTTCATCATCGACATACTGATCGTGCAGAACTGAGTTCGTGACATAAGCTTTCTTATCCTATGTAACAACAGAAGCTTGCTGCTAGCTTCAGTTTGGTGATTTAGCCATTTTACTTTTTGACTGTAATGAATCTGATGCCTTATCCCAGTGGATGGCGCTGGCATCCAAATCCCATCATCATTATCACATGCTTAAGGAAAAAAGTGGTAAAAAGACCTAACATTATCACGTGGAATGTATTTCCCAAAGAAAATTAATTCTAAACTGCAGCCACAGATAATTTTTCGAGTGTTTCCTCAATGTTAAACGATGTGAAGGTGCCAAAATCCTTCTATGGAGTTCCACAGCGGGACCTAGCAGGATCCTTGACAAGGAAATTACTGGCGGAACTGAAAATCATGCACAAGTGACTAAATTCTATAAATGTGCAATTGATCTAGATCTCTAATAATATATCGAAATAGCACATCCTGTAACGACACAAATCTTTCCCAGTCATTAGATACGTCTCATAAAATAGAACTTTCATAAAAAGATAATTATTCTCAAAGTTTCAATAATTAAAAATAAAACACTTTCTTATTCATAAAATTTATAATTAAAAATTCATAAATCATATCCTCTTCATTATACCACCAATGGCTAATTCCAAACTCCAATGCCTCAAACCTCAATTATCTAAAGGGGAATAATCATAAACAACGAGATGAAATCCCAATAAGTGAGTCACGTAAATCGTATTTCATCATATTTAAAATTTAGGAATTCTTAATGTATATAAAGAAACACGGGAATTAGAAACCGAACTTAGGTGGCTATAATTCCTGTACATAAAATCATTATGTAGGGAGACACGGGAATTAAGAACCGTACTTCGTTGTTATAATTCCGTGCGTAGCGCTTCTAAACTTCAATCATCTTGAGTGGATCTTGATTTTCATAATTATCGATTATAAAGGATTTTGGGGTATTATACATCCAATTCTTACAACATCACAAAATCTATTTTTGACTGGTCACCAATAGGAAAAAACTGAACAACTTACCATCCTATGAACCTCAACAACATTTTAAAGTTCATTCACAGTAATGATATTGTATGCCCCACACTAGCAACACCCACAGCCAGACATGTATTCATAGTAAATGAAAAAGCTTCTTTGAAACCATATTTACAGTAATTTCACGTTAGATGCCAAACAAGTACTTCTATTTGTAACATTAGCCACCTATACCATTTTAACTTCCTTACTACGATATTTTAGCTGTTAAGCACCAGTAATACATGATATAACAATAGCATAGCAACATCAGAAGATAATAGTAATTTCACAAGTGATGGCACTAAGAATTATTGGAAAGAACGCAAGATACTAGCCTACAGTTTAGAAATACAGTCACAATTCACCTCAAGCAATCTTGGTTTTACAACTATCTTCACTTCAACAGACAATAATCAACTTACAATAGCAGCTTCTTAACACATCTAATAACAACAAGGAGAAGCTAAGCTTTACTAGAAATGAACTTGGGATGACATCCTAAAACATCTCCTCTCAAAAATTACCTTTGGAAAAAACAAATACACATGTAACTGCCAAATTACACCCACTTTTGATGCGATTCAGATAGCATCTAACAAAGGTTTCAGGCAAAAGCTATATTTATTCAACTACGTACTAGGCAAGACGTCAAAGGAGGAAACAAATGGTCAAAACTAATCTTTACATCAAATGGAGTTCAACATGAACTAACCATGTCCATGAGCTGCATGTTCTTTCTCCACTAGGTCTGACAAATACTCTGTGCCAATGATATGGCCATCGCTATTCAAGCGAAGCTGCAGAAACAATTATTGTAAGCATGCATACATACAAGAATTTTGAGTAACAAAAAGTAAATCATAGAATTCGAATTTCAAGAAAAATATAGATGGAGAACAACCTAGCAGAGGTGCAACAATCAACTTTACAAGCATGATATAAAATAAATATAATATGATTCTGCATTATTGTTAAATATGAAATCAACCTACACATGTCCTGTGAATCAGAATGGCACCCAACACAGCCTCAACCATCAAACACTACACTCGTATACTTTGCATAAACAAGCTCAAGATGAAGTCAAAAGGAAATTCAGAGAAGTGGCTGAAGAAATATATTGGGAAGTTGCAAATGCATAAGATTGAATAATATGATATAATATTATAATCTGTAATCTGAATTCAGTATTTGATAATCAAAGTGACAGTATTAGCATTCACAATAAAAAAAGACAATATAGTGGAGATACATTAGCATGCATTCCAAACATATCATTACAAACACTGTAAATGCAAAAATGCACGAGGATGACCTTATCAACACCTATATATGGTTTCCTACTAAGCACACAAGGACAAACTTGAATAAGCACTTAAAAAAGATCAACTACATAGCTAAAGAAAGTTAAAGAAAGGAAGGCGATGTGACATCTAATATAGGATCCGCAATTTCAAAAATCATCATGTAAATAATAAGGAACTTAAGAATGAAATTTTGAAAGGTGACTGCTCATGAACTGTGGTATTTACGTATCTTGTCACAAGTTATGTTTTAAATGTCAGAATATCATTGTTCATAACTGATAAACTGTTTACAAGGAGTTGAGCTGTCTTTTAAGTGCATAAATATACTAATAAAATTTAAAGACGGAGATAATTATAATAAGAAATAATCAAAGGGAACTCTGACCTTCCATATGTTTGTGTCTAGATCAACTTCATGCTTCCCTGACATATCAATAGCATCTACACTTAAAACTGCAAAGAACAAAAATAATTTAGAAACAGAGCAAGTGGTTACCTGAACAAACAACATTAGCTTTAGGAGATAATTTCGCTGAAGAATAGGTATTTAAAGATATTAAAGCCGAAATTGAAAAGGCTAACCATCACAAGGCAAAGATGGGAATGTCATGTTTATGTGGATAGGAAGAGTTTCTCCACGTTTCAAGTCTACTTCCATCTGCCAACATATAATATATTATACTAAGTAGCAATATAATTACTAAACAAACTTATGGCTTACAAACAGTTAATACTCAATATTAAGCCCCTGTTTGGACCACATTCTTTTTTTCATTCTCATTCTTCTACTCATTTTCAACCACACATTCTCCAATAAAATAATATTTTCCATTACATCAATAACTTTTCCTTCTTTTTTAACCATATATTTCCCATCATATCAACCAAAAAAATGCATTCTTTTGAAAATAATGTGCACCAAACGGGGGCTTAATTAGGAAATTGTTTTGCAAATTATTCTCTAATAAAATAATATTTTTCGTCACATCAATAACTTTTTCTTCTTTTTCAACCACATATTTAACATCACATCAACCAAAAAAATGCATTCTTTTGAAAATAATGTGCACCAAACGGGGGCTAAAGCTAAACAGTGATTGAACATTTAATACAAATAAGATATCATTAAAATGACAACCTAAAAAGCCTTGTGACGAAGAAAACTAACCTGATGTATCGTATAAGTTGAAATGTAATATGTCAACTCGTGAAAGAACAATGTTGCCATGATTACCAGCCCAACAATGGAAACTAGCAAGAAACACATAAAGGATTCTAGTCAACGGTGAACCCATCATAGAGTATATTAGGATATCCATTCCACGACATAATTTTATTGGTTTTCTCATTTAACTGAAATCACACCTCAGTTTATAGCTACTAAGGTTCATATTGATAACAGTACAGCAAATGAATCACCACATTAGAGTAGAAGGCTATTTGTTCCTTGAAGATTTGCTTTACAGCTCTGAAGAAGAAAATAAAATATTTGCGTTCCCTTTGCCACTCAATTACAAAACTCTTATTTGTAATTAAATACGATTGCATGGTTCAAAATCGTATTTTTGTAAAATGAACACAAAAATGAAATAGAAGTTCTAATAACAAGTTAACAACTACAAGTCAATAACCAGCTTAAAACCTGCAATAGATGTTAAAAAATAAAAAATTAAAAAATTCAAGTACTTCATAAATGAATCACAACGAAATTGGTAATGAACAAATGAAATGATTAGAGCTCAAGTAATTCATGAAATCATTGGAATTGTAAGAATCGTGCAATTCTATATGATTCCAATCCAATTCTATAAAATTACCATTTTGTGTACGATATGGACCAATTTCTTTTCGGTACCTGATCGCGATTTTAACAACCACGATACAATGTATAAGCTAAAATGAAAAGAATACATCCAAATGTACAATTCTTCATAATTAAGAACATGTTTGATTCTCATTAATTTGGAAAAAAAAAAAGGAGTTTTGAATAGTATTTTTAGGAGAATGTATGGTTAAAAAGTACGAAATTTTTTTTGGCATACATGTAAAATATTATATCATGTAAATGTGTAGTTAAAAATATCATGTAAACCATAAAATCAATTAATGGGTGTCAAACGGCACTAAAAACTCTCACTAAAGGGAAAAGTTTTTAGCATACGTGTAGAATATTTTATCGTGTGAATGTGTGGTTGAAAATGATCATGTAGCAAACCATAAAATCAATTAATGGGTGTCAAACGGGCACTAAAACTCTCACTAAAGCTTGTTTGTCAGACAATCAAGAAAATAAATCTGATACGCCTTATAAATCGTCGATGCAGGATGCAATAAAATCTTTTTGAATTCATAGTTGAGGGGATAATTTTTAAAATTTGAACTGATTTTTGTTTAAAAAATCAATTATAGGCCAATTCCCTTCCAAACAAATTCAGCAGTTTGCACAGGAGAACTAGGGAAATTGCAGCTGGACGGTTACTCCTGGTGAATCTTTCCACATGTAGTCTAAATCATAACTCTTAAATGGCTTTCATTTACCATAAACAACATAAAACACACGCAGACAGAACAAACAGAACTGGGATTATCGATGCTACTAAAAGCTAGAATTAACAATTATCATTTGGGAAAAACAAAAATAGAGTAATACCGAAGGCGCCGGATTTTGTCTTCTGCAGCAAGTGTTCTTCAGCACGGGGAAACGCATCAAGACTTTTTAATGCTTGCATCAACCCCATAATTTATAGCCCTTTTATCTATTTCTACTCTAATTTGCCCCCAGATCAAATAATTATGAATATGAGCGTTTACTGCATACAAACAGAACTCGATAAACAAAGATATACTGTAATTGTAACACAAAGACGAAATTACAGGTATATCTCACTTCTTCCTACGAGAATAAATATATAGAAATCTATTACCTATGTTGTCAGAGAATTATTACCTTGAGAGGGAGATAAACAGATTCTGAGATTCCCGGACAAGACAATTTGGACCAAGAACAAAAACCAGGACGGCCAAACAGTTCACACAGAGCAACCCCAAATCCCAAATTCCCAATTATGTATTTATGTTTCGCTAAATTAATTAAAAAGAGTATATATCACCCGAGGTCCTTAACCTTTCCTTATTTTGGCATTCATGTCTCCAACCCGTTGAATTCATGTCCCGACATTTTAAAACTTTGCATCCATGTTCCCAATTAACGAAAAAGTTTATTGAAACTTTAAATAGACAATTGATGTAAGCCCCAAATTTTATTTATTTGAATTTTGAGGTGTTACTGATATCTTTCGTAATTATACATGAAGCGGAAATATTTAATTGAAAACTTAAACTTTAATAAATTTAAAATTTCATAATATCGAATTAAATCAATTCAAAAACATTAAATCACGGGACTTAAAGCGTTCATTGGAAATTTAAGAAATACTAAATCTATAAACGAAAAAGAAAAAAAAAATTACTGATTGTTCCCTTGAAAATGTTTTACTGGCAACTCGCGCACTATTCAACCACCATCCACGTTGAACCGATCTAATCTAGAAAGTTGAAATTTTGAAGAAATGAGTATTTTAAACCCATTAGGATGCGTGCGTCCAAAATAATATAATAAATTTTTAAACATAAATTTATGACATTCAATACCACCATTTCATCAAAAGCAGTAGAGATCAATCGAATTCTCTAACACAATTATGTGCAAACAATTGAGAAAACCCGAAAAAAAAATCTCACATTTCATTTCATTTGTCCATACAATATAAAAATTCTTTAAATATAAATTCATAACACTTCATACCATCATTTCATCAAGAGCAATTGGAGGTCAATCGAAGGCTCTAACATTTTGAGAAAACCCGGAGGAGATCCCACATTTCATTTCATTAAGACCCGTAGGTCAATTAACATTTCATGAAATAAATTACGTAAAAAAATTATAATATTGTAAGGACGAATGAACTTGCACATAGTATCTTACCTCGTTAAATGAATTATTGAACGAAATATGAAAGCACGTGCCCAAATTATTTTCTCGAAATCTCTGCTTCGGTGACTGTTGACAATAATATTTGATGTATGTAAACTTTCTGATTTTCAACATCTCTCTCTCTCTCTCTCTCTCTCTCTCTCTCTCTGAGTCGTATGTGTATATATGTAATTGTGTGTGTAAAATCTCTACCATCATGCCTATATATAGATATATATATTTATGACCTAGGAATTGTGTGTAAAGTTGAAAATCGTGTATTGAAAGAGTTTGATTTAAAGTAGGCTTTGAATAAGAATGGTTTTCAATACAAGTCAACCAACCAATCATATAATGGAATTTGAATTTATCTCTATCCAAAAACACGTGCAGGCTGAGGGGTTGATCACTACGCCAAAAATAGTCATTTGCAACACTAAAAAGGCAACATTTGTTGATAAATGTTGCTAAAAAAGTCTTTTGGCAACATTTTGGTGAGTAAATGTTGC
>CAIGRQ010210843.1:0-10850 GCA_903798375.1 Fraxinus sp. D2006-0159 | reverse complement strand
TTTAAATAAAAGTTATAAATAATTCATGTAATATTAAATTTCAATTCTATGTAAACATTGCTTGAAATAAATATGAATTTATCATTTTGTTCAATTCTTAGTTTACATTTTTTTAAAAAATTTTTTTTGTTATAAATATGAAAAATTCTATATTTTTATAATTTTATTTATACAATTATACGGGGCAAATCGGAACAAATCGTGATCCGCATGGGCTCTACCCGAACGGATAAGCGGGCGGGCATGTGTTGTAGTCTAAAATTGTGGGCTGACCCGTAACCGGTCCGTAACCCGTAGCGGGCGGACTTTTTTTCACGCGAACAGTTACCGGGCTCATATGTTGGCGGGCCGACCCCGCCCGGACCACCTGGATTGACACCTCTAACTAAAGTGATAAATAATAAATAATAGGACAAAATCTTCTATTTGTAAACTCAATGCTTAATTGCAAAACACACCAGATCCAATGCTGCATTTTATATCTCGAGAAGTACCAAATAAAAATTAATGCCGAAACAAAGTGACCTTACACCTCAAATGGTTCTTATTATTATTATTGTAAATACAATAAAACCATTTGTATAGAAATGGTTTTGCCTAGCCACCAGAATACTCACAAATGGAGGGCCCCTCCTTGTATTTTTTTAAAAAAAAATGCGGGCTCCGCCATATGTGTGTGTTTTGTTAGTCTTCTGTGGCTTCTGATTCTGTACACGAAGCAAGATTGTTGTAAATAAAATTATTATTACAATAAAGCCTCGAGTACAAGAAAAAATTTAACAGAATGTGTACCGATGTTGGTGTGGCAAAATATAATTGGACCGTTTTTTTTTCATCTTCCAATTATGCCCCCCACGTGTTGTTTGTAAGGATTTTCTGTCAAAAAATTATGTACTTTTAGCATAATTGTAATTATTATTTGAAAATCAAATGGATCTTATTTTAAGAGCGGTATTTTGGGAAAAGCAACCTAAAATGCTGCTATTACACTGAGAATCTTTTATTATTGTTGTTAATATTATCAAAGGCAGCTATGTTTTCTTTGTCACATCAAAATAAAGTTTGGTTAGTTATGATCAGCTGCTTGAAGAGAATGTTGTAGTCGATCATACTCTAATACTTAAATCGGAGAAGGGTTTTACAAAAATAAAGAAGAATTATTAGAGTATATATATATATATATATATATATAGACACACACACACGTATGTTTGAAAGATTTTTTGTTTTGTTTCAAAAGAGTAAGTTTCAAAAACATAAAATTGATGGTGGTAGGTGTCTTTAATGTCGAAAGACAAATTCTCATGCCATAAGTTAGCATGACAATGATATGGCTCATAAGAAAGTTATTGACGACATGAGATCAAGAATAACTAGATGTTTACCGTATATTGTGATAATCCTTTTTTTATATTATTGCTTTATCCTTTTCAAAATGATTATTCTAGTAGATATACCCGCGTCGTATGAATCAAATAAAATAAGTGTGAGATGGTAGTGGCATCACTAGTAGTGGTCATGTAGTAGTAGTCAATAGAATAAATTTATATTTGAAACTTCATATAATTTTCTAGACTCATGAAGTTTACCTTATGTTTAATACAATAAATCAGAAAATAATGGATTGAATTAAGATAAGAAATATGTGACAAAATTTGTTGTGGGGGGTTTAATGAAAATCAAACTCTTAAGAAATTTTCTATAATTTTTTGAACAAAAGAATGACCTCTCTTTGAAAACACTAACATCATAAAATTTTAGTTCATAATGTTACTCATTACTAAGTAGTAGTTCGAGTTTTAAAACATGTTTGGTACAATAAACTAGTTAGGAAAAACAAAACAAAATAGACTAAAGCTAAAGGTAAAATTGTCTATCTATTGAGGACCTAAAGAAAAGTAGATATGAACTCCCATCTAAAAGCATGTACCTAAGATTAAAGGTGCTATTTATTGGCTAAGCCCCTGCTTGGTAGCCTTAAATTTTTTGAAAACATAGATAATATTTTTCGAAAAGTTTACGTGTAGAATATTTTATTGTATGAATGTATGGTTGAAAATGAGTATGATAAATAAATTAAAGTAAAATAAAGGAAATCAAACTGAGGCTAAGACTCATATTCATTCACGTTGTCGAACATGTTATATTGACGAAAATTGTGGAACTCAAGAATTACATTACTGAATTCAAGTTTTCTTTGTACAACGTGAGGCAAATGGTGTCGTCCATGTAGTTATGTATTAAATTGAGTCCCTACATTTTATTGGTCAATAATTTTAATGAATAAAATCATCAAGTTAGCTTACTTGAAGGCCAACTAACTAATGTACAATTAAATCATTATCACCAACAAAATTTTATAATCTTACGACATGATATTCCTCTTATTTTATATTTATTGGATCAAATTGGGTCTTATTTTATTAGGGACAATTTCAATATCTTGATCACAAAATACAACCAAAAGTGAACTAAGCTTACTTTTATCATACCCTGGCAACCTTGGCCTCTTCTAAAGCCATGACAACAATCAAAAACAAGAATTAAAGGTTAGGTCCCCCCCCCCCCACACCCACACCCACACCCACACCCGGCCCTCTCAATGCATTTTTACTTAGTCCTCAATTCTCTCTCTTCATTTCATTTCCATTTCTTCTCAAAAATATGAAGGTAATGGCTTTAAAACTTCACAACCTACTCTCTTTACTACTATTTCTCTACACCATTCTTGATTTTCCGGCCACCACGACATCGCAAGAGTGCCCGTATCCATGTTATCCTCCACCAACCGGCCCTGGAAACAACCCTCCGGTGACCACTACACCACCATCACCACCGGTTCCCACCACTGCCCCACCAACTTCTTTCTCTCCTCCAGTTTTCACCACCCCTCCTACTGGCTACTTTCCATTTACTCCTCCATCACCTTTTAACGGAGTTATTCCACCGCCGCCCGAGCCAATATTGCCGTGGTTTCCCTATTACTACAGAAAGCCACCTCATCAAGATCAGTCCTCATCAACCGCTCTGATTCAAGGATCAAGAACCATGACCATCATAATCCCTCTACTTGTTCTTGTTTTTCCTACTGTTTTTCTCTGAGTTTTGAATTTTCATGTCATTAAGAGTATTAGATTATAATTTATAGTAAAAGAATCCTTGCAGAATATGATGAGTTCTGTTCTTGAGGAAATTAGTTAAAAATTTTGGGATGATGATAAACAATCTTGTGGCTTACGTTTCGTCTTGTAGCGTTGTTTAGAATTTCAAATCGGTTGATTGCATCATGTAGTCGAATTATTGTGGGTATGTATTTTATTTGTTCATCAAATTCACACCTTCTATAATTATGTATGATTATGGGCCATTATGTGGAAACAAACTTTTAAGTATTATATTTTTGTTGCTTAAAAAAATAAATAATAAACAAAAGATTATCTTGATATATTTTGTCTCACTATTTAGGGCGTGTTCGATAGAGATTAAAATTAGATTTTCAATTTTAATTAGAGTTTAAGCACAACCAAACACGCACTTATTATATTCGTTTGAAGCAATTCATGAAATTCATGAATTCTGTACGTAATATTGGACCTAATTATCAATTTCTTTAGGTACCTAACGACTAAAATGATATAAAAATAAATAAAATTTTAACTCATTTTGTTTACTTATAATGTTGCATCTTACGTAAGCTACAAACTAATTACAAAGGATTTTGACAATATTCAAGGATTTTAGTCTTTACAATATTTATAAATATTAATTATTTAGAGAAAAGTGGTATCGTTTACTTACCACCACATTTCTTGGACCACAACAAAAGTAAAGGAGAAAGAGAGAACATTTTACTTTTGTTTTTGCTTCCTTTTTAAATGCACAAAAGACTTGAAGATCAGTTTTTTCAAAGCCATCAATATTTAAACCTTGAAACATTAATCTTTCCAGTTTGATACTAACAAGCTGAATATCTCATTTTTTTTTTTTGTTCGAATACTTCAATTAGAAATATCTCTATATTTTAACTCATTTTATTGAGATTGCATACTCTGATAAACATATACATCTTTAGACAGATGTAACGGAAAATTTAATTACTCGAGTCATTTTTCTTTTAATTTATTTTATCACCTAACTTATATCATACGACAATCACCAACCAAAATTATTGACCCCAAGTCTCCATTCCAAGTTATTGTCTTAATATGTTTGAAATCCAAAGAAAGTTAAAGAGAGAGATAAAAAGGAGGGAAAGGAGTAAAGAAAAAAGAGGAAAGAAGGGTGATACAAAAGTAGCACCTTGCCAATTTTTCCACATGAAATTATGGAAAAAAGAAGACAAGTATAAAACTTAGACTTTTGACCTGACTGTCGGAATTTTTAAAATACGGTAGGATTTTTTTTTTTTTTGAAGATACTATTGTTTTCATTATTTTATGTATTAATTATTTGGACTGTCATACAACAATTTATATGTTTCCTTGAAATAATTTTGAACCCTGTCGAGTTCAAATTCTTGTGTCATAAAGAAATAAAAGAGTAACGTTTTCCGAAAGGGCGACAGTTTTTGGCCTAACGCGTACAGTCGCGCCTGACTTGAGCTCTGCTAAGCCACGGCCATGAAAAGATAAGACATTTTTGCTGTGCTGTAGCTGGATAGTCCATTTGATGAGCCAGCATCAACCAAGAAATATGTACGTCAGTGCGTACTAACTTCTAGTGAAAACTAACAAAAAATGATGCAACATTCTCCAGAATTCAATGTAACGTCAGAAATTTCGG
Organism: Fraxinus sp. D2006-0159; assembly: GCA_903798375.1. Classification (NCBI taxonomy): domain Eukaryota; kingdom Viridiplantae; phylum Streptophyta; class Magnoliopsida; order Lamiales; family Oleaceae; genus Fraxinus; species Fraxinus sp. D2006-0159. The sequence continues at coordinate 6,068 of CAIGRQ010210843.1, read as the reverse complement.
CAACTATTGCATCAGAAAATGAGTAAAGACAAATAATGTAATGTGCCAGTCGACATTTCAATCTACGAAGTATCTATATATGATCTATCAATAAATAAGATATACCATACTAAGCTGATAATTTCATATCTTATTAATCCAGTGTCGTAATGCGGTACCAAGAAAATTCAGGGTGCACGTTTGAGTTTTGTCTATTGAACTAAACTTTACAACTTTACATCGCATACAACATATCCAATGTGGAAAGCGAACTCCACGAACTAGTCTAGTTCGCGGAGAACATGCAATGATAGTAAGCAAGTTGAGTTTGACGATGCGTGAGCCCCAAGGGAATATGTTCATAAATCATATTCACGAGGCAACTCCAACTGCTAGTCGACCAGTTCTTGAGCTACTTCCCAGTCCAGTATAGCTATGCCTCCCGTTTCCTGGCTTCTGCTTTCCATCGACTTTTGGGCCTTTATAAATCTTGTCAACTTCTGGCAATTTATGGCCCTGAATGTTTATACGCTTATCTTTCTCTTTCTGTTTTGTCCCACCTACTATGTTGTTCACTGCAGCTTGTATTGGATGATTATTGCTGGTTTCTCCTTTGGGAGATGCTGGAGATGATGGATTGCTATCAGAAGTGATAGTTGAATAGCAGCTGGTTTCGCCTGAGATGAATGGCGAATCACTTGACTTCACAGATTTGCTGATGGAAAGGGTTTGACAAGTTCCTTTGCCTGAACTTGATGAAGATCTTTCAGAAATTCTAATACCAGGACTTGAAGGTTTAGTCAATGGTGTTCTTGTTTTGGCGTTACTTTCTGTGGCCTGTATAGAAATGTCTCGGATAAAATTCTTCACTGACTGATGGTTTTAGTAAACTATTTGGAAGTACAGTGCACAGCTAAGAAAATATATTAATGGAATGCTGAGAAGCATCAAAATGTGAAGTGATTTGTGAAACGAATGTTCTACACAAAATTGGTACTTGAAATTCATTGTATCTGAAGATTCCCTTTGGTTTAGAGCTAATTTTTAATGATAAAAACCTTAATCAGAAGAACTATTGAATCACGAAGAAATGTATACATAAATCTTAATGAATTAAAATCACCGAAAACATTTAAACAATAGAATATCAAAAATAGTAGGTTCAGGCTTTGACAGGGAAAATAAATGTAAGTAACATGCAAGATGCAACTGAAATCTAGGAATTTTCAGTGAGGCATGAGGGTCAGACTACAACTCTGCTCTGTACGAACTTGATAAGAGTTCTATGAAAGGGCAACATAGAAATAATTCACTATAAAGAACCATTCATCAAATACAAAAGTGCCACTTAATTAAATTATATCCTTTTTAATAATAATAATAATAATATATACACATAATTATCAAATTAAAAAACAAAAAAATCATTGCTTTATCGCATTGTTCATTCCTGGGAACAATAAGAAGCAGATCGATCTAAGGCCTCTGAGCAAATTACAATTTCTACTTTTACTAAAGTACAAAACCTAGTTTGTACTTGTGATGTCATTTTATCTTGATTTATGTGAATGATTTGACTTTCTTTAAGTAGAACAACATAGTGCCTTGGTTCAAGGTTTAAAAATGGGTTTCTAGACAAAAATTAAAGGAACTATGATACGGAACTTAGCAGCCGTCTGCTTTGTGAACCTTTCTAGATTAGGGCTAGGTGAAATGAGAAAGCACATTTTGTAACATATTAACCCAAATCTAAGTATGGGCTTTAGAAAATTAAAAATTCCATTTATGCCAGAAATCCGTGATGATCACGATTACAACAAAAAAGAGATGTTCTCAAGAGCTGGGATGGCAAAAGGGGTGACTCATGAGTCAGCTCGGCATGGCCAGGAAGCAAGTCATGGGGCGAGCTGAGCCATGATTTCCCGTGTGCGCCGCTAGTTGGCTCGCAAGTCGGCTTGGAGCCAGCTATTGGCTCACCATAAATATTGTAAAAGCAGCCTCTATGTCTGCCTGAATTTGAAACCACAATTTATTTATTTATTTTTCTTTTTAATGAAACAACAAAAATAAAATAACGGAAAAAAATAAAAAGTAATGGGGCAAACGGCCCAACCATAGGCAAGCCGGCTCGGTCCATTAACATCTCTGCAAGAACTCGATTGATGGAGAAGATCAAATGATCAATTGAGTAAAAGGATTCAGTCAAATGCAAGGAAACATATGATCCAATAGCAGAAAGGGTATGCTCAGGCATCTCAATGTTATTCAATGGCATTAGAAGAAGAAAGAAAAGAATTTGATGTACCTTGCTTCTATCTGACCCTTTCCCAGCTCTATGATAAAAGGAAGGCATGGGTGTAGCTTTGAAGTTGAGGCTTCTTCTCAACTGTTTAATTTCCGCTTTCTCCTTTTCCTGCAAATAATAGAATAAATGCCAACTAAAAAATTTTTCAAACCTCAAACTGATGTGCAAACGATCAGGGTCAAAAGTAACAGGACAATGGTATGGCATTTTTTTAATTTGATTTTGACTCTTCTTCTATAAGAAAACTAACATAATTATCAGTATATCAACTAGAAACAAATGCTAATTTCCAACTGACTGTTAGGTAATCCATTCACGTGGCCTGTTCTTGACATAAAAGAAAAGAAATTCTCTCCCAGTCATAGCATTTTCTACAGTTTGTTACCTGACTTTTTGCTTGAAGTTGGTCAATTTCAGTCTCCTTTGCATGCGCTTTTCCCTCTGACTTCATATGATACTAAAAATATATAAAAGAACTTATCAGAGGCAGAGATATAGTTATTGTATAAACATGTTTCAATTGACAGAGTAGTGAGCCTCTTGCCTCTTTCCTTCTCTCTGCATGTTCACCGCTTCTGGAACTGAAATCAGAGCCATTCCGCCTCATGCCTGGTGTTAAACTTGCGGTTTGTGTGAGCCTAAGGACATTATTCATATATGAGATCAGAAAAACTCACTGCACAAATATAACGCAAGTTACTAAAGTTGTTTCTTATAAGAACCTGTTTGCACTTTGACGTGCTGCATTAGCAGTCTTCTGCAATGACGAAGGCCTAGACACAGAAACTTTCTGGACTCCTGATTCTTTATTAGTGCTGAAATCAGAAAGAGGTGATCCTTGGTATTATTCATGATAGAAACAAATTTGGCATCCAATGAACTAACAGAACGGGACAATTAAGTACCTTTTAATCTCTCGGCTAACTTTTTCCTTTGAACCCAGAAAGACCTGTGGAAATGGAGAACCAGTAAATTACAGGAAGAACATTACAGTCCAAGAATACTGAGTAGACAAAATGATACAAAAGCAGCAAACAATTAAAATTATAGAGAGACAGCATCACAGCAAAGAATTCGGATTTGAAAATGTAATCACTTGAATAGTATTCAATAAAGTAAAAATCACCTCATGTTTATGGATTTTGTGCATTGAACATTTGTTCTGAGCAACAGTTTCTGGAGTCTTCTTTTCAACCTTAGATCTTACTGGAGTGTCATTGACTCTTACTCTAGGCTTTCCAGAACCTTTAGGAGTTTCACTAATCATATTTTTCTTCTCTTGTGCAACACTAACTCGAGGTATCAATCTTGGCTTCATGTGTTTGATTTCAGATGCAACCCTTCTCTAGTAGACATGTAAAGCACGGAAAAGATGTGATATGCATAAAGATCCTATTCAAGAAACAGAACACAACTGGAAACACAATAAAGAAAATACATTTAATTGCCGAATGCATCTAGCCAGTAAAATCTCAATATCATAGTCCAAAAATTATAGCAGAACCAAATCACCATATCAACTTGTTTCGAACTATAGAAAGAGAAATACTGGCCTTGTTGGTTTTCAAGACAATTCATAAAGGACACACCTCAAAATCCTGGACTGAGTGGCCTAGGTTTTCTGGTCTAGCACCAATATTTTCCTCAGCAACAAGATTATTGGGGTGCAAGTCAATGGCCACGGTAGTCAAATGCCTTGTATCCAAACTGGATCCTTCTTCCTGAACATTCTGTTCCATTGTAATCTTTGACTCAGAATTGGCCGGAACTATCTTGCCAAATTCAGTGTGATGATTTGCTTCTTCTGTCTTTTCATGTTCAGTAACAAAGCATGCACCGTTGGTATCAGATGCAGGTTCTAATTCAGTGAGATTTGCTTCTTCTGTCTTTTCATGTTCAGCAACAAAGTCTGCACCAATGGTATCAGATGCAGGTTCAACCTGAAGTTCGTAAAATGATGCAGTAAAATCTCCACTTTTTGATTCTAATTCAGTAACATCATGCTCTCTGTCATGTACTGAATCGTGTGAACTCTGATCAATACGTGCGGTACAATTGCCCTCATGCTCGTGCTCATGATGCTCATCATAACCCGTACTTTCTGAGATGTCATTTTCACTGGATTGATATTCCATCCCATTCAGACACTCAGAAGAACTCTGGCCGAGAAGTCCCCTCTTTCTAAAATGAGCCTCAAAGTACGCCTTTTTTTCTGTAACTGAACCTGGTTTTGAGTATTTCTCTACCTCTTCCAGATACCTGTTGTGCGAAAAGGATGACCTCCGCTCCCAACAAAGAGCTTCTGTTTCGAACCTTCCAAATGAAATAGAGCCAGAGTGCAGAGTATCTGCCTGTTCATTTCGAAAGAGTAGATATTGAGAGATGAAAACTAAGAGATCCAGGAAAATTACAATAAATGGGCTTTGCTACTTTCCATTACGAGACATAAAAAACAAATATGAAAACCTTTTATATGTTCACTTACAGCTAGAATTGATGTCAGCCATTGTTTTGTTAAAATTCAGCTGATTTTTGAATAATTATGAAGATGTTACTTCAGGGGCTCTAATATCTTATGCTAGATTGGATAAGTTCACTCTCCCCAAAGTAGAATTACATCAAGTGAAAAAATTCCTCTCATATGTTAGAAAGCACGAATTTTATGAATTCCTGCAATATTGAAAGCTCTACTAGAGATTTTGATAATTGTAATTAATGTTTACATGCTTTAAATTTATATAATGCATACCATTATAGTCGATAGAAGAGGATTCTATATTTTACTGGCTTCCAATTTTGAAATTTCATTTCATGCTGCTGAAAACACTAGATATTTACTTCTCGATTTCATAACACTACCTAATAGTTAATAGAGTAACTATTTCCCATCCCATGAATCATAAATAAGCATTTGATAACACTACCTAATATCATTATATTGTTTAAGTGCAACATTATAACATAAAAAGGATCAATAATAGAAAGAAACGTCAAACAAGGATATCTCCATAAGGGACGACATTCCAGAATAGAAACATAGATTTATGGCTTATCCATTCTACTGCCAAATCGTCTCCAATACCACAATCTAAACAAGACCTTAATGTTTATACATGAGCTATCACACCTCGTACCACAATCTCATATAATTTTAATTCCAAGGTACACATTCCATGTTTTTGAACGAATGTTAAAGAGTTTTGACATATCAGAAACTTGTTCAACACTGTGTCAGAGTCTGATCTAATGTCAAATTACATAACATCTTATTGGGGAAAAAAAAATATCTGAAACAAATAAATTTTACTATACATGATTTGAACAAATTTCACACAAAGTAACCCATTTTTATTTTATTTTTTTGGATAAAAATTTAAATCTAGAAAAAGTATATTCATTGCAAAAAAACTCATCATGTCCCCACAAGACACAGATCAAATCATTGCTTCATCATATGAATAGATCCAAAACCTCCAAAAGACAAAACAAAATAAATAAATCCATTAAAGGGTACCTGAAAATTAAGCCTGAAAGGCTCTTCAATTTCACCCGCCATTTTTGAACTGTCAGCACTTCCTTAGAGTAGAATCAGTCCTGAATCAAACCCATAAACCAAAAATACCAAATACATTCATCTAATTCCTCAGCATACACAAAATCACCAAAAATAACGTAAAAGACAAAGAAGCCCACAAAGATTGTTCGATAAAAACAGAGAAATATGAGTTATTATGGTATGAATTCTTGGAATAAAAGTGAAAAAAGAATCACTTCTTTGCTTAAA
>CAIGRQ010210831.1:0-16084 GCA_903798375.1 Fraxinus sp. D2006-0159 | reverse complement strand
AACCAAACGGATTTGGTTTAGGTTGGTTTGGTTTAAGAGTTAGAGTGTATTAGTTTTGTTTGGGTTGAAATATTTCCGAACCGACTAATTTGGTTTTGATTTCGGTTTGGGATCGAAACCAACCCAAACCGAACCTCGCCCAGCCCTATGTCCAACACTTAGCACCATAGAACATAGCTGGTCTAATAATTTTCTATAGAACTTAACACTTTTAGCTCGTATCTTCCAACCAAAAAGTATTCTTGTAATACTTCTTCATTTTATTAGTACTTTAATTCTATGTATCACCATCTTCAAGTCTTCCTCATTAATAATCAAAACTGAATATCTAAAATGATCTCTCAGAAGTGGCAGAGCCAGGAATTTTCCCAACGGTCTGGTTTCTTCGTAACTCATCTATCTGGTTGACAAATTATTAAATGGCGACTTTAAAATAGCAAGCCAAATATAGCTTGCTAGAAATGGATTTAATAATCCTATTTCTTATCTTCAAGTTTCCTCGTATTTAATATAGGGAAAGTTCCAAGCACGGACAACGAGAAGTACAAGCTCTCACAAGCGAACTAAAAGGTTAGGTTTTAATTAGCAATTCTTTTCCTTAGCTCTACAAACAAGCACTAACTACCATATAGTACAAATTTGGAAAGGTTTAACAATATTCAAATAAATCCTAAATTAAGAGGTCAAAATTGGGTCTTTCAGTGTAAAAGGAAAAAAAAACCTTGATGACAATTTTGTGGAAAGTTTGAATCGGGATTTGCTCTATAAAATTTCTAAATTTGAGAAGGTTGAATCTTAAACTCCTAACTTGATGCAGGGATGAAATTTTCTTTTATTTTGGGGTCTAGATCTTCCTTAAAACGTTGGTTATGTGTGGTAAATATTTGGAAGAGAATGGATAACAGAATGTATACAGATTTTGTACTTTGCCTTTCAAAAAAAAAAATTTAATTTTTTTTTCCCAATAGATACATGCTTTTGACCTCTACTGGTTTGATCATGCCTATAGTTATTAATACATTATACATCAATTGAAAGAAGCAAAACTGACTAGCAAGGTGATAAATTGTGTTAGATACAATCTTATTTCAAGTTGTAATTGGGGACATAAAAATATTAATTGAAGTTGAAGTGTGGTTTAAGAAAAGGGAAGGAAATACATTGTTTTTTTATTATAATTGAGATATATGTAAGGTGGTGTAAGGGAGTAAATGTTTATTTTAATAAGTTCAAACTTAATTCCGGGTGATGGAAATAAATTTCATGACCACTGATGTTATATAAGACTTTTCGGGCATGTGTCATTGTACCCCGGATGTGAAGTAAAGATCAATCAGTACCTGCAATTATTATCCATGTATTTTTGAGACAATATTTAAAAGATATAAATTTGACCTTATTTAATAGCTTAAGCTTTTAAATCGAGCGATTCAACAATATTTTACAAAAAGATTTATTTAGCCCTATTATTGTTATTGTTTTATTCTATAAAAAAAATTTATCCAATAAACTTTTTTTATGCACTTCAAGTTAAAATTCATTGCATGGTTTGTTTTAAACATACAGTACAATATTTTAAGGATTTGAATGTTGGGGTGTAACAGTAACCATCTTCCGCAATTTCATAGTATGATTCATGAACACCTATATAATTTAAACAATCTTTAAACTCTTTTATTCTTATAAGTAGAAACTATAACACCTTTTATCAGTTCATATGGCATCTTTATTACCTTACGTTAAATGAGCTGTTGAAGTAATTTCTTTATCGACATGTAATCTCATCACTCTGAAGAGAAACTCTTTGATTTACATGTTTAATGCACTTAACTTGGTTTTTAATACATTAACTTGCTTTAAATTTATTTCCCTTCTCCCTCATATCAGAGATAACTTGTGAGCTTTCACGGCATCCTTAGTTCTAAGATAACTATGCAATTTCTCATATCCTTGTGCTCAGTACTCCCAAATCACCTCTTACCTTCCACTTTAGCGTCACGTTCTGACTTGAATCTTAAAAACTAGAACACAAGCAATAAAAACATCCCGTCAAAATTCATGAAGTGTATGATTACCTAAAATAATTTAGAACCTCAAGAATCTGATCAGTTAAATCATCAACAGAAGGCACCGGATCTTCAGAATTAAGTGCTGCAGCTCCCAACTGCAAGAGCTCATATGAAGTCCCACGAAAAAGTAAAGATGAGTTATAAAATGAAGTAGAAACGTGTATAGTTACTAAACAACTGATACAGGAAAGATGCCAAAGTATTCACACAATCACAGACGGGTTGGCCAAATTACAGACCTCGTGCCCAGGTGGACTAATGTGGTAAATGCAGAAATTGTGAAGCAGCAAAGACGCAGCTTCAGGACAGAAGAACAATCCTTGAAAGCAAGACATATCTGCATGAAATATAACATCCCAAAGAAAAATCTTACCAAACTGCAGCTAAAAGAAAACTCACCGCTCCGAAATTTAAAGCTAAATATTAAAAACTGTCACTAAAGATAATATCAAAATGAACCACAATTACTATCAGAGCAAACTTATCACTCACGATTTAAAGCTAAATCTGGATAAGTGATCAGAGCTGGCTTATCTTGGTCTCCGTAAACTATAACAGAGAGAGAACCTCGGCCAGTCCGTATAATATGCTCCTGGGTGAAGAATAATATAAGCACAATTACATACACAATTTTACTAACAATAAGAAAAGTAATAATACTCACATTGTTGAAAATCACAATAAGACTGAAATTGCCTCTGTGCCAACCAGATTTGCACAGAAGAAAAGGACCAAAAGGCAGTAGAGGAAAATTTCTAAACATGACCAAATAGAAGAGAGGAAATAATAAACGGCTGACATGTTACATTTCTTTAAAATGGCAAAAAGTTTCAGTTTAGGCAGAGTATTGCTAAAATACCCTTCTTCATCCCTTCTCTCATTTGGAAATTTTCGATCCTGCACTAAGTGTGTGAGAATATGGGGACTTGTCCTCAATGTCAATGATATTGCAAAAGAAATAATGAAGCAAAAAAATTGAATTTTAAATACTGCTACTTTTGTAAATGTTTTCTGTGCATTGATTTTTCTGGAAGCAGAAAGTATTGTGAATTCTATGGAATTGACTAGAGTTCAATTCTGTAGCCGCAACTTTTCTTGACTTCACTGCTTACACTTTTGTTTTGAATTATTACTTTTATTTGCCTAAAGAAGTTCTTTGTTTGTTAAGGAGTTAAATTGATGATGTTTCTTAACTGAAAACATGGAAAAAGAAAAGGATGATTAGAAAGCATTATAACTAATGACATTGAGTAATCAGAAGAAGAAAAATGTTGAATTCAAGAAATGAAAAATTAAAATAATGTTCATTTTTAGCCAACTGAATTCAAGATTTCTCATCAACCTGATAAAACAGAAGTCAAGATCCTTTCATCTCTTTGATTTTCATACCAAAAATTCAAACAAAAATAAATAGAACTAAAAATGCTTGAACCTAATGAGTAAAATAGAACAAACTCCATTTAAAGAAACCCATTATTAGACATCAATTAGAAGCAAACCGAGCAATTGATAGACTTTGAATTGCAAAACCTAGATACAAAAATTTAAGTATTAAACAAAATGTGAACCAATAGATAGATAGAAATATAACCTTTCCTCCAAGGTAGATTGTTTCCACATTGACAGAAACCGAATCGCCCGACTCTGCCATGGCCGTCGGCTCTCCCTCTACCCTGAAACAACCTTCTATTTCCCCTGTATCTATATGTTTCTCTCTCTATATTCGTGAATATATTTGACTAAACAATAATGTGGTTGATGATGTACCAAGGGAAGAGATTCTTTATCCACCCTTTATTTTCTCTCTCTGTGTCCAGCTGAAAATCTCTCACAAAAAAATTGAGACAGCCTTGCAGACATTTTTAGGCCGAAAATGACACTTTTACATAAATCACAGCATCAATTCCGCCGTATCTTAAGCTCCTTTTCCATAACCATAATTCGTGTTTAGCAGTTTAGGAATATATAATTTATCATGTTTTTATTATAAAATTTTAAAATTATAGCTACTTTAATATTTTTAAGGTGATCCAATTGTCGGGATTTCATGTTAAAATATCTTAATTTTCTGTCTCGTTTATTATTATTATTATTATGTTTTTTTTATATTATTTTATTTTCAAGAAAAAATGAATTTGAGAAAATTCGGGACATGCCTATGTGTTCTCTGTCTCTGTCTCGATTTCCTAACTTAACTAGGCACGATTAAACAAAATATTGTTGATCATCCAAAGTTTATTTATGTAGTATATTAATCACGCAACTTCAAGTAAACGTATCTCAATTTTAGAAGTCTAGAGTCAAACGTTAAAGAGTAACTCTTGAGCTCAAGACAGACACAACCGGTTGCGATATAGAGCTTGGGTAACATGAGCACAAGAACGAACAAAATTAAAATCTATGTGATTTTTTGGATCAAACAAACAATATATTTTTAACATTTTATTTTCCCATAATGTAAGTGCAATTATCTTTAACATTTTATTTTTCATTGGTATACTTCAAGTATATGACATCAATTGTCATCTTTCTAGTTTCAGGCACGTAATGTCTTACTTCAAACCATAGAAATGAAGCCTACGAACCTTATATGAGTAATCGAGGGATGCCATATGAGTAGTTCAAACAATCCATTAGTTACATCATTGAGTTAAGGTTGTGCAAGGATAAAATTCAACTGGAATAGACTTGTGTACTAAGATTGATAGTCAATTTCCATTTTGGTCGGAACAGATCTAATAAGACTTAACTGATCGTATTACTACATGATCAATTTGAACAAGTATAACTCTCAAGATCTCAATTTCACAGATCGAACCATGGATTGACTGACTCAAAATAAATCTCTAATTTGACATTTTTATATGAGAATATATGGAGTATTATTATATGAATCCAGGATGTATAATTATCACATCATCTGACACTAAAGAGTCTCAAATTCGGATAAGTTTTTTTAAAAAAAAAAAAGCATAAAAAGCTTTAAACTTTGCAATTTAGTCCCTGGTCTTCTCATTGATTGAAAATATGACCCAATTTGGTTTCTTAGCAAATGGTGACCCTATTTTTCACAAACTGCATTGAATTTATCATTTTTCCAGCTAAAAGCACAGTTCCGTATATTAGCAATGAAGTACCTAAAAAATTGAAAAACTGCAAAATGACTTGCAACATTTCAAACATCATAGATGAACCATATATCATTATAGATAGAACTTTATGGTAACACTGTCTTATACTACAAACTACGACATGAGTAACTCTAATACTTCATGATAAGCCATGAAAATTGGAAAATGATTTGTGTTCAACCGCCTTATCTAAAGTTAAGCTGACGGTGAGAAATATATTGATTGGAAACTAGATTTTCCTAGGCCAAAGTCGATATCTTCCGAGTCTGAACAAAATTGTATCTGCTTCCTCGCAATCTCCATTAACACAAGTATTTGAGTATGAAAATCTAATCAAATGAAGAAACAAAGGCTATAGTCTACCACTTGCTGTTGACAGCTACCTTCATGTCTAAAGCAACACATTTTGAAGTTACAAATAGCAACCACAACTAGATCAAAAGCCAGTCAGAAAAACCCAGTTCATTTTTAAAAAAAATAAAGTAATACCAAAATTGATGACACAGGCTATCGATCTAGGAAATACAAAAAGCATACAAAAAAAAAAATGAATGAAAAGAAAAAGGGCAAGGAACTGCTGTTTGCTCACACGAATCTCAGGCCTAGAGCTCGGCTTTATTGGACTTCGAACTTTTGTTCTTCAAGACTGTTTTCTTGCCTCTCCACCACTGTCTTATCCGATTTGAAACTCTGTTAGCATGACTTTTCAATTTCTTGCCTGTGTCTACTACTCCTTTAGTGATCCATTGCTTCCAATCATACTTCTTACTATCTTTTTCTCTCAAGACTTTACCCTGTAGCAATGTTTGTAGAAGCTTAGCATTTTGCATAGTTTGAATTTATGAATTAATATGAAGTTCTCGTTAGTACCAATTTTGAGGGGAAGTCTGCTTCCTCGTCTTCATCTTCATCTTCTGCATCTCCATCACCCATATTGTTCATCAAGTCTTCCCTTGAGTACATTTTCATGCTGGGTGCTCCTGGCATACCCTGAATTCGCGGGTGGAGGGGGGGGGGGGGGGGGGGGGGGTTAAGGGTTAGTTTAAAAGTCCGAACAAGAAGCCAAAACAATTCTATTGACAGAGAAGCGGGTGGCGGGGGGGGGGGGGGGGGGGGGGGGGGTGAGGGGTTAAGAGTTAGTTTAAAAGTCCGAACAAGAAGCCAAAACAATTCTATATTTGTAAATATGCATAAGTACCTCCATGGATTTTAATAGCTTCTCCATTTCAGCCTCTTTTGAGGACTTGGCAATAAAGGGTTCTCCAGGAGTCCTATCCTGAAGAGGGCAAAAATAAAAACAAAAAAGAAGGAAAATTATGCGTACCAAGTCCCAGGACATTCTTCTCATATGAATATGGCAAGCAAGTAGATACAATCCTTTTTAATACACATCTAAAACAAAAATGTGTTATGGCAAGAGACGTGGTAATAATTGAGCATTTGAAGAACAGAATAGGTTAAAACTTCCGAGAAAAAAATGTCTAAACAAATTCCTAAATGAACAACAAATTCAAATTTTAATCGAGTTAAGCTCAACTTTATCATCCTTTCAAGAATCAGCTGGATAGACAAAAACAAAAGAAGACCATATTGATAAAAAAAATTTAATGAATAACACTTGAAGTTAAAATTTACTTTTTGAGAAACCCGAGTCAGAATGTTGGCCATCTAATCAATGTTACAGGTGGATCTAGAAATTTATTTTAGTAAAAGTACAATTAACCAACTAATGTAATCCACCTACGCGTATCTCGATATCAATTTATCTTAATCCCTTCATCAAACTTCTAGGTTTCCTTTGAAAGTTAGAGAAGGCAGAAAGGTGTCCACTGTAGGATTTTGGTTTCACCAGGCTAATTCAGATACAGAACAATGCTTTACAACTTTAAATTGGAAGTCAAAGTCTCCATTTCAAATGCTTGACATGTATATCAAGCCCTGTTTGACAACCATTATTTCAAAACTCTTTAATTCTCATACTCATTCTCAAACACACGTTTATATAATAAAATGTTTTACACGTAAACCCAAAAATTTTCTCTACTTTCTAACCACACATTCTCCAAAAAATCACTATTCAAAACTCCATTTTCTCAAAATAATGGTCATCAAACAGGGGTTAAATATAATAATATGAGTTTTCAAGAATTCAAGAGATAAAGATGTTGACAGCTTACATGAAAGAATTGCAAGGTCTGGCATTGGAACTTGTGGTGGATTTTTCGCGTTTAATTAAAAGAATTGCAATGTCTTTGTATTGGAACTTCTAGTGGAGTTTTTGCTTTTACTTTTATATATTTTATTATATTTCTCCTTTATAAACCAAAAAATACATACAAACTGAGCAATGATGGAGTGTCACAGGTACAGAAACCATCCATCAAGAATTGAAGGTAAGAACTATAAAAACCAACGCCCAATACCCCTTTTTTGTATGAAAGGACTAGTTTGATCATAAGACAAAAAATTCTCAAGAACAAATATGAAAGATAACGAAAGAAACAATATCAAATATGCATTTCCAAGCACCAAAAGCTAGACGACTAAATAAGTTCAAAACCGTATTTGGATAATTCATTAGCTAACTGAACTAATTGGAAAAATTGCAAAAGGTACTCCATTTTGTTGCCATATTGTTCGAACACTATGGGCATGCTCACTCATTGATACTGGAGAACAGAAGCAGTGGGAAAATTTGCCTACTGCCTTTATTCTAATGTGTTCACTTCAGGTTAAAGAAGGGTCCACAATGGGGTCAACGAGGCAAATTACTCTGCATTGTTCAGTAATCAAGATTTTTGAGAAAAATGACTTCTACGGAAGGGTAGATTTTCAATTTTGATAATTTGTTCTGGTGAATTTTATAAGATGGTTTATCATGAACATATTTGATATTTTTATATCCTTTTAAATCAGTTATTGGTTTGACTAGAGGCGTACTTTAAAAATGCCTCAAGACACCTCAATTCCTGATTGAGCCTGTTTGTAATTTTGTTCTTGTGGGCAGTGCTGCTTGTTGCCCCTTATCATTTTTTGGAGGCATTTGAAGGTAGCAGGCTGGCTGCGGTACAAGAAATGACGGTGGTGTTTACAATATAAGAAAAACTATGGTTGTTTACCGCTTATGCTGAAGATGACAAATCTATTTTTATACAATTTGACTAAGTTAAATATATAGGGGGAAAAAATGATATGATTCAATGATAAAAATGTGGAATTAATAGTCTTCTAAATATTTTGCCAGGTCAATGGAGGTCATTCTAGACGGAAGGGGTATCTCAAATTAAGAAATTCTTGTGTATCAATTATCAATTCTAAGGAGAAAAGATATTTCTGAAGATGCTATCAAACTGACATGGTTTATCTGAAAGCAGATGCAGTCTACACGAGTAACACATTAAGATATTGGCATGAAACATTTGAAAAAGGACATCAATTCTGTTGTCATGAATAGTATTTTGATACTTAACGACTAAGAGTATAAAACGATAAAAAGTAGCAAGGTGCCACAAAATACTGATACGCACAACAGTCAAAGCAGTCACCTTAGGAATTGGTGGTGGCTTTTTACTGCATGCGTTAGTAAGGTCCTTACAGATAAATTTTACCAAAGAATCAAGGTCTGGCTTGTTTTTATACAGGTATTCTGCAACATCAGTATCAGAATAGCCCAACGCCTGCAAAATTCCAGAGTTGACATTTAGTTGCAGAATTCCATGCCTTCAATGCTAAAACTGTCCCAAACATAAGGAATATTGGAAAGGAGAAAAGATAGATATCTAAAAGTCAGAAATCAGAAGAATCCAATAAAATATAGAAATACTATTTAGTTGTTCTCAATTACACAGAACAACTGAAAGAAACCATATAGCCACGAAGAGAACCAAAGCAAATTGTAAGTCGAGCTTTCTCAGAGACTTGTGACAATAAGAACATTGTAGATAAACTCAAATAGGTAGACCAGGATTAGAAGAAATTGAATATTAATGCTTTATAGGAAGTTACATTCAGCAATTCATAGGCGCCAAAACTACAGAGCTTTTATGAAACCTGACCTCTTGACAAGCTCGCTCTATTGTTTTGCATTCTGAACTGCATTGTCCTTCAGAGTCCTGTTCAACGAGCTGAACAGAAGAGGTCCAAAGTCAGAAACCTCAAGCTAGCACCGAATACTAACTTCTTTGGATAAAATTAAAATCTCATTATAGTTTCAAGTAAAAATCAATTTAACCACACATTCACGACTACTACCCACTTAGTCCACACATTTCATGGGACGCACAAATTCTTTCATTATAATACCATTAGAACTTTCTCCAAACTAGCACTTAAGTTAGTCCTCTATGAAAGCAGTAACTTTTTCAGTATTTAACATGGGCACACAACCTTTAATTGTATCGTTTTTAAACTGGATTTCACCAGATTAGTGACGAAAGCCTGGAAGCATGCATCAATAAAACACTACACAAGCTAATAATATGCTAAAAGATGAATCCAAAAATTGAAATACTACATGTTTACCTCCAATCTATCACCTTGCTCTACAATGTCAATTTTCAGGATCCAATCAGCTTCCTGCTTCTTTAAATTACAAACATTCTCCGCAATTTCAATAATTTGATATTCCGAGATCTGCGTGATCATAATCAGATGAAAACAACACAAACAAAAATAAATAAAACATTTATCCACTAATCACAATATTACAAACGAAAGAAAACAAAATTTTCCAGAATCACGAGACTTCAATTAACAAGAGAAATGCCTGATGAAACAGTACAACTACTCAAAGGCACAAAAATATATACTAGAAAATTGAATATAAAACAAAAACTCAGTAAAAGAGAGATATAATATTAACAAGAATAAGTGGCCCAGTTCTTGAATTAACATATTGAAGAATTTAAGAATAAACCTAGACAATAAAATTACTTTCTTTAACAAATATAAGTGGCCCAGTTCTTGAATTAACATAATGACGAATTTACGGATAAACCCAGAAAATAAAATTACTTTTTTGGGTGAGATCTCAGCTTGTTTAGCTTGGACTTGGTGATACAGCTGAGATGCCAACTTTTCACAGACTTGACATTTTATGAATGGTATGTCCTCTTTCCTTGCCACCCCAACTGGTTTCTTCGCACACTGTGATATTGGTATCCATGATGACATTATCACTGTTACACATAACACTAACAATAAAGAAGCTCGGTCAAATCTCGCCATTACTCCCTTTCTCTCTCACTCTATCTACAATTGTTCCGTTGGTAGGACGTTAAATCCTGATGTTCAGTGTTTCTGAGGAATTTCTTTCCAGAGTGGTTCGACATCGTATGTTATGGTGCAAAGATTCTTACGTGTCCCGTTGTTTCTGATTGGTTGATTTGATCCACGTGTAATGACCCCACAATACCCATGGCATCAGATCAAAACGCACACGCTCTCTCTCTGTTTATAATTTCATAATTGAAATACTTCTTCAAAATATATTAAATCCAACCCAACCCTATTTGGTGCACATTTTATAATCAAAAATGCTTTTGTTTTTTTTTTTTTTTTTTAAGTGATGAGGAACATTTGATTGAAAAAGAAGAAAAAATTATTGATATAATAGAAAATATTATTTTATTGAAGAATACATAGTTAAAAATAAGTAGAAAAATGAAAATGAAAAAAATAATGCGGCTCAAACAAAGGCTAAAACTCTTTCCGCGTAAAAACAAAAAAGAGTCCCAAGTTTAGATAGAACTTGAAATCAATAAAAAGTTAAAGAAAAATAAAAACAAGAATAAATCTAAAAATAGTTTATCTTTAAATTAAATTCTAATATGTTCCATTTTTTAAAGTGTCAGATTTATGTGCTTATTTAAAAAAAAAAATTAAATTTCAATTTTTGTTTTCCCCTTAAAACATGGATTGGACTAGTCTAGTTTAGTCCAATTTGAACTCTTCTCCAAATTTCATTCACATGGGTAAATAAAAAAAATAATACAATTGTTTTAAATCTAAAAACAAGAGGTCAACTTTTAATCAACTTCTAAACAAAATGCAAAATTCAAGATTTGTCTATTCATTTAATTTCATAATAAATTGATAATTTGGAGGGGCATTTATAGACATTAACTCCTTATTCAAAGCTTGTACAATCTTTAGTGCAGATGGAGAAGTACTGACTAAATCTAAACAGTTGCTCAGCTGACAACGAGTGTTTCCATTGCTTCAAAGTTTTCTTTAGAACATGGAATCACAAGAAGGGAATATGCACGACCTTCATAGAAGTAAAGGAAACTAAAATTATTATCTGGCAAGCTCAATTTAGGTACTTGGGTAGATTAGATTTCTCCATTTGCAGAAGAAATAGTTGTCTTGGGTATAGGCCAGGGTGCACCAGCCATTACTGCTTCAATATCTTCTGTCTCCCGCGGGCACTTGGTCATGTTCACACAACCACTCGAGGTGACATACTGAAGACATACAAAAGATAGCACAAATGAGAACGATTTACATAGATGTGATGATCGTGAAATAAAGATACACATGTTAGAGTGCATTCATAATATAGTGGTATTTATACATGTAATGTGCACGTGCATATCACTATCGATTGTGGATTATATTAGCAAAGTCTCGAAAATTATATCACTTTATATAGCCCATGTTTGGTCATCATTTTCTACAACTCAATTTTCCTCGATCTCATTTTCAACCACACATTTCATATAACTCACAACTTTGATCGACTTTTTAGTCGCACATTTCATCAACTTTTATCAAAATCTATTAAAAATCTAATTTTTATCTAAACCAAAAGGGGGCATAATAGCATTTTTATATGGACAAACTAAGCACATCTAGATTCAAGATGTTATAACATTGACAAGCACATCTAGCTTCAAGATGTATGATATCTGCTCAATCCAAAACCAACAATTGATAATTCAGTGTAAAATTGAAACTACAAACAACAAATTTTCTGTAGATATAAAGAAATTATTAAAAAAACAATTAAAATAATCAAGAAGGCTAGCAGAGGAAATACCACGTTACTTTCGATTCGAACACCACCAAAACCTCTAAATTTGTTTATCTCTTGAAGGTTAAAATATTTTGATGTTTTCGGATTTTCCATTGCAGGAACTAACAAAGCATCAATGAAGTAACATCCAGGCTCCACAGTTATCACCTGTGGTTAAACCATTCAAGATAATTTAGTGTTCAACATCCCTGCATAATTGTCATTCAGAAGCATTTATGTCTTGAGATAAAATGATAAGATGATATGATTTCTAATTACGATTCCAAAGAATTCAAGTATTGAAATGAGACTATAAGGATTGAGTATATTTTCCATTGCTAAAAATTGAAGTCCAATAATTCACAATTTAAGCTATCAAATACTGTTAAATATTCTGCATTTCCATAGTGCAACGATCTTTCAAAATCACAGTGAAGTTCTACTGCATTCAAGTTTCAAGATCAGATGATAAGATAAAGCAGGCCGTCATGACTAACAATTTAAATTTGATTAATAGCATATCTTAGTATTTCCTTCGAATATGTAATCCCATAGCGATGAGCTATCTGCTAATGAACAAGCTTGGAAACTGAGAAATACAAATATGGATTTATGCATAAGGTTTATTGTCAAGGGAACAAATCTTGAGCTGATTTTAAACCGTATTAGGTTAAGAGCTGACTGGGACCTGAATATTGCTAATTTTTATTATACATATTTCGGGAATACAGAATAAACAAGAAATGCACCTCAAACAAATGACTGCTATGTAGCAATAAAAAAAGGTCTCAATTTTTTCTTATCTACAGAAAAATTACGCTATGAACACTAGAATAATTGCTTCAACGTACCATTCCCTCCAATAGTTCTCTAGCTGTACGCAAAGCCTTCAATCCAGGTTCTTTTGATCTTTCCGCTCCCTAAAATCGGGCATTTTATCTCAGAGTGCAAGAAACAAAGTAAAATTTACTGCAATTTGCAAACGGTAAAAAATGTAGTGATAAAATTATCGCTAAAACCTGTAGGTAACCCCCAGGATCATGGGTATCGATTCCCAAAAAGTGTCCCAGGCCATGAGGCATGAAAACAGCACCCAGTCTCTCATGAATCATAGCATCGATATCACTGGTCAAATATCAAAGAACCATGGACAGTTTAGAATTTAGCTCTTTGCCTTTACATGAAGTTGTAAACGAGGAAAGTATACCATCGATTAAATATACATACCCGCAAAGAATGCCTCCTTCGTTCAATGACTCAAGGATAGTTTTTTCAGCTAATCTAATAATCAGGGGAAAAGCATAAGCAGCCAGACAAAATAATGAATTTAAGGAAATATTTTCTTGATTACGGGGATGCAACATGTACACAGCAGACTCATTATAAAACCCATGCTCCAGAAAGTGTGTAGACACAAAACTAATACAGAACAAACTCTATACCACAGTACAACCTTGAACTCATGCAGAACAAAAATTCCCAAAAGAAAAATTAATCTTTCTGCAATGACCCCGACTTTCAATAACTGTCATTTACTTTCACTGAACATTCTAGTTACGGGGTCTTACTTGTGCATATTAACCCATCCTACTCCAGGCCGCATACTGGATATGACAGCATTGTGGGCACGAAGGACAGCCTGCAAATTTAAAAATCAGTAACAAACCAAGTAATAAATGAGACCACAATAAGTGCTTGAAAGAAATTGAGCTACTAGAGACGGCCCAACAAGACCTCCTAAACTTGATGCTTGTGAATTCTCCAATTATGGTTACTCGGTTTATAGAATTTGATAATCTATGGTCTCATAACTGACACTGGAACAATAGTCAGCAAGCATGAACAATGACATTCATAACAAATACAATATTATTATCCCATTTAGGGGTGTCCAAAAGTCTCAAACCAAACCGATCAGAGCGGTTCTTCATAAGTTAAATACTCGAATGAGTATTCGAATTGAGAACCGATGGTTTGGGTAGGGTCTCGGGTCTAGACCAAGAACCGAACAAAAATCGAAACTAAATAATTTTTTTTATTTTTTAATTGAATTAATTGAATTATTTTATTTTTTTAAAATAAATTAACAAATAAGGAAAGATTCTAGACTCTTGAAAATTTTCCAAGATGGAATTTGTATTAGAGAAACAGAGTTCTATGAGAGTATTGAAACAAGTAATAAATATATATTATATTTTTTTATTAAATCTTATTAGTTGAATATTTTTTAGTTTATTTGTGTTTGTTAATTGTACTTTTTCAATTTTGCTTATAGAGTTTTTTACCATGGCAAGTCAGGCAGTTGATGATTAAATCAAATAGTTGGTAACTATTACAAATACTTAAAAATATTTTATTAAGTAAATGAATTCTTGATATAAATCACGACATTTTAATTTTAATATCTACTTTTTGGTATTTGTATGCATTGAATTAATGTTATTCGACAGCTAGTTATTTATATATTTTTGAATTGAGCTACGTTAATTTGTAAAAGTTACGAATGAAATGTCATTAGTTATATAATGTNATTTTAATATTAATATCTACTTTTTGGTATTTGTATGCATTGAATTAATGTTATTCGACAGCTAGTTATTTATATATTTTTGAATTGAGCTACGTTAATTTGTAAAAGTTACGAATGAAATGTCATTAGTTATATAATGTAGTGTTGCTGTAAATGTTAAAAAATTTAATTATGGTACGGAACCGAACCGAACCCGAACGGTTCCATAATTATATTTGGACCAGACGGGTCCATTTATTAAATACCCGAAAATCTTGAAATCGAGCAGAACCGAACCAAACCACGGACAGCCCTAATCCCATTCATCCATGAATGTACTATTGTCTGCATTGCAATATGAGTTAGGGTTTCTTGTGACAGAAAGTATAATCACGGTGCTGTACTGATATAGTAACGTCTTTATAAGATTCCAGAATCTCATGAGAAACTCAATTCAGATTGAACAAACTTCGAGTTGGAAGCCTTGAAAGAAAAATTTACAAGCAGTATTATGATTTCATTTATATTGTTTTAGTTGAGACAAACCCTGAGCAATATACATTAGCTACATTAAACAGAAAAAAAACACTCACATTGTATATGAGGGATTGATCCCGAGTAAATGTCCCATTCACCTGCACTTACAATCAGATATCTGTAAGAGAAACTTATTTAATCAAATATAGAAAATGGGACAATACATTCTTAGCAGTGTAACAAAAGGAATCCTTAATAATGAGTTTTATCAAATAAAGTACCATTTAGTTTGAGGCCTGAAAGAGACCATTAATATTATTAAACTTAAAAGGAGGAAGCATGAAAGGTAAAAATCATTCAGAATGAAAAAAGAAAAGAATATAATCCAAGAGTTATAGTGTGCTCAAGCTTGACTCAACATAAATATAGCATATAGTAACTCTTTCTGGAAAAAAGACAGGTTGACAAATTGTTTTGAAACAGTCAAAAGCTTATTCAGAAGCCACTTGCTGAATGTTGCATAACGTGGTAAAGAGGATCACTTCACAAAAATGCTACAATCAAGTTGAAAAGTATTCCAGATACCTAAATAGACACATATGGACCTAATTTAAGCAAATAAAGTTTTGAACAGTTGTGTCAAGACTGAAAAATCAATTGAGCATACAAATTTTCTGAAATAAATAAAGGAGAACAACGGTAGAGTTATTGCCTGGAGGATGTTATGTTAGATAAACAAACAATACGGTACCCCAGCTGTGGACAAGCAGGTCCATGTTATAATGTAGAATGGATCTAAAGATGGGATCTCTTTACTGAGGCATTTTTGTAACAACCCGGGTCCCACTTAACGGGCTGTCCGGCCGTTAGATCGACGACGTAC
>CAIGRQ010210800.1:0-14148 GCA_903798375.1 Fraxinus sp. D2006-0159 | reverse complement strand
AAAGTTCGACCATAAATTTCATGATGATAAAAATATAAAACAATATTAGGACAAATGACTTAGTTTATAAGACCAAATTGTTGAACAAAATTTGAATTTATATAATTTTTACGCACACCACTTAATTGATTAAATAATATAATATTCTCAAATCCTCTCTCTCACAAGTTCTGAGAAAAAAAATAAATAAATAAATATATATAGGTAATGACCCCACATGAACCGTGCTACAAGTTGTCCTCCCATCCTCACGCCTCTAGACCTTCGATTAACAATGCGACACTTCACTCACTATTGATAACTGGATTGTTGGCTCCGGAGCCTCGCACCACATTACCTTCAGTGTCTCTGGTCTCGCACTTCATCATGAATATAAGGACGTTCGTGATGTCACTCTTGGAATGGTCCATGTCTTTTTCGACCTTCTAATGTACCTTGTGTTCCTAGTATTAAGAAAATTATATAGTCCACATGTTACAGACTTGTAGTTTTGTAAATCAAATTCCACTTCGATTTAATTCTTCCCCTATTTTTTCGGATTATTCTACTCACCGGTCCCGGCGCCCCTCCAATAGGGGGCCGTCATGTGGCGATTCGGTAAAAAATTCGGATAGTATAGCAAGATCCTATTTTTTATTGTGAAAGATTTGCGAACAGGGAATCCTCTCATCCATTGTTAGAACACTAATGACATTTATCGATGGACGATCTCCTCACCTTTTCCATTGTCAGAACACCAATGTAAAAAGTTGTCAACTATTGATTTTCGACAAGTATAACTAATATATTGTCGGTGATCATTTTTTCTCTTAAATTGAGTTACGGTTATTTTTGAAAAAGGTACCTCAATATTTTCGTCTAAGACTCCAAATTGTTTGAGCCACCTCTATATGCGATAGTTATGTCTACTCGCCACTTCATATCTAACTCAATATCGGCTTAACAAATATAAAAACTAAAATATCAATCACTAAAGATATTTAAATTAAAAAAATGAAGTCTCGAGAATTAAAAATAAATAAATTAAACTTCAATCATTTTTGCAAAATTCATCGACGAAATGAGTTAATTGTCTAAAAAATAACTAAATTTTATTGCTTCACAGTGACATTATTGAACTTTAAAAATGTTGCTTAAATGTCACTGAACTTTGTCAAAATGTTCTGCTGAAGCAACCAAAATTCAGTTATTTTTCAAACAATTAAGTCGTATCTCTATAGTGTATTTGATATTTGCACTAATTTAAGGTATCTATTAATTTATTATTAAAATTTAAAACAAGTAACCTATTTATAAATTAACCTAAAAATAATTGAAAAAATTCCATTTCAATAATTATACTTTCATCCTATATCAGTCAAGTAACCGTACTTCAATTTTTATTCAATCGGGTAACTACTTGCTTAATTGGAATAAAGTTAAAGTATAATTACTCCATTAGAATTTTATTAAAGTGTAATTATCGATTGGAAAAAAATAAATAAAATTGAAGGTGGGTTTGAGCCACATTATTTTGGAAAAATATATTTTAGAATAGTAAATTGATGGAGAATATATGGTTAAAAAAGAAGAAAAGATTATTGATGTGATGAAAAATATTATTTTATTAAAAAATATATAATTGAAAATGAACAGAAGAATTAAAATAAAAATATTAATGTATACCAATACATTAGACAAAATTTTACCCAAAATAATTTATTTTAGTACTTACAAGTTACAAGCCTGTAGGTGTGACGTCATTAGGCAGCGACGACATAGGCAATCGAAGGGAAGAAGAAACAGTGTGACAGTGTGTGTGAAAATGGCGGTTCTCATCATGAACAGAGCATCGGCACTGGAAAGAACGGCCAACCATTTTAGACTCTCATTCAACCTTTTCCGTAACTCTAGTACCACCGCTTCCACGGAAAGTCCGGCGGCGGCGGAGGCGAGTAGAGCAAACAATTCGAAGCGAAAGAAGAAGAAAAACCTGTTTGAGGTGGCCCAGTTTTTGCCCAACTGGGGCATCGGCTATCACATGGCTAAAACCCACTGGACCGGCATATCGTATCAGATTACAAAAATCAATCTGTACAAAGTATAGCACTTTTATCCTTTTCACATATGCAAACGTATATGTTTACGTGTGAGTAACTATATCTATATGTGTGTTTCAGTAGGAATTTGTCTTACGGACTATTTTTGTAAAACTAGGGTTTAAGGGTATTCGTTGGGATTTTGCAGGATGGAAGGCACGGGAAAGCTTGGGGGATTGTTCACAAAGATGGTACTTTTTTTTTCCTAGCCGTAATTACTGGTTTCGTTTTGGCTCCTTTTGTATGCTTTATCTGTCATTATTCTCTCGTTCGGTTCTGAGAAAATGTTTTAACATTTCTGAAGGATGAATTGTTTCGACTTTATTTAGTGTTTTTACTTTAATTTATTGATACTTGAGAATTGAGAATAAGAGGGATTTTTAGCATTTGAGTGATAAATAGATGCACACTGAATCTGCAGCTTTATGACAGCTGAAAACTTACTGACTTTACAGATTGAAATTAGCTAGAAGAATATATAATCTGTCAATGTTTATAGGTTGGAAGAGGCAGTTTCTACTCTCTCGAATTTTCTTTTGGTCCATGACTCCCGAATAAGTTGAAGAAATTATGCAGTAGTTGGTAGCCAAAGATTTTTCTGCGTATTTGTTTATAACCACTAAAGATACAAAGAGAAACTTAGATTATGTGCAATGTGATCACATGTAACTTCTTCTCTAGTGTAGCTGAAACTCTACACTACACTTAGGAGCAGAAATGCGAAATTATACTACCAGTAAATTGCAAAAATGCAGGACAAGTGTTCTGCTGAAATTTAACTTTTTACTTATATGAAACAGCTTGTTGTACAACTGCTGTTATACTCTATATGGAATTCCTGGATATGTAATCTGCCATCACAAAGTTTGCGCAACAACTGAACTGTTCCACTTTGTACTAAATTAGGCGCAAGCAAGACTTGTAGAATGCTGCATATTTACTAAGTTCAACAGGCCATTAACTGCTGTTTCCATAATTTCATTTAAAATTGTTGTCAACGTGATTTAATCTTGAATTCCATGAAGTAACACTATCTTGGTTGCTGGTCTTCTCACCAAAGACATCGCCAGCATACAACGCGTGTAAAGATTGGACTTCTTTTGCTTTTGTCACATTATGTGCATCATTGATGTTAAAATCTTAAGAACCAGGACGGTATTTGGACCAAACAAAAAAGTTTTTTCAGTAGTTGCAATTTGCGAGACTGAAGCGAAGTTTTTAGCCATAAAGGAATGTAATAGACACTTCCTAAGGCGAGCTTGTTAACATCCGACTCAACATTCTTCACTTGTACTGGTGCCTTCGGTCTCCACAGGATTGATAGTATAGTCAGCCGTCACAATAACTTCGTAACCTTCATGCTCGTGTATATGAATAAGTAATTGAATGTTTCCAGTCATATGGTGAGAATACCGTAATCAACAATTCACTGTTTCTTAAAATTTGTGGCTGCTGGACTCCTTTATTATAGATATCCTCAACAAATTATTTATGTCGATGGTTTTGGCTAACAAGTACTATTCCAATCAATAAAGCCATTGTCTCTTTCTTAGAAATACTTGTATTTCCTCCTAAAATCTTGGTTTTGCAAAATTTATTTATATGTCCCATTTGCTGCAACGGTGATATTTCACTTTGTTCGATATCCTATGTGTACATTTTCAACCTTAAGTCATATTCTTCTGCTCAGTAGTAAAATGGGTGAAACAAATGCTAAAAGATTGCAAGCTAGGATGGATGAAGAACAATTTCCTGCATAATGGGTAAGGCATTAATTGTATTTAGCATCTAATATGAGGTTCAATAAACAGAGGCATTCAAAGTCCAGGTTCTAGTTATTTAAGTGATGTTGTCAATTTGAGATGGCTGTTATCTCTTCTTCCAGTACTACGTATTTCTATGAAAGATGAAGAAAATGAGAAACAAATTTTGGATAATTTTTTTTTTTTATATTTGAGGGGCCCATCAATCAAATTTACAAATTTCTCAACTATAGTTATTTTATGAGAACTGAAAAAAACAAGGGATAAATCTTAAACTTTTCCATTCTTTATATTTGCATTTTCATTTCCTTTGAAAAGAAATGAGGTATAAATCTTAAAACTCTTCCCATAATACTTGTTGTGGAAGTCGTGATTTGTTGTACAGCTTCTATGATTATGTGCTGAGGTATTGAATCATTTTAGTTTTATTTAAAATAAGTGAGAGGAATTATGGAAGGTTGCTAGTTAAGCATAGATATAGAACAATCTTTCTGATTAATGGGGAAAGTGTCTAATTCTTTTGAAGTGCAAATAACATAGTGCAGTTGTCCCCCAAACTTATTTACTAGTCAGATGTCTTCTAGTGCATGACTATGATATCCCTTCTCTTGATAGTTTGCATATAGGTGGAGAAGTGTGAACTTGCAAAATAAAAATTAAATTCAATATTTTCTTTAAAATAGTTCAATATTAGAAAAATGAAAAGGAAATACTGTATGTATATATGTTAAAAGTTTCCCCTAATGTATGTTTGTATTACTGCCTTCTTTGTTATCTGTTGGAATCAAACACAGGAAAACATTTACCTAATATTTTACTCTTTCTTTGTATTGATTTCCTGGATCCAAACAAAGCTAAACGGTTTGTATGGTCTTTATTCTTACCGTAGCATAGGGAGGAAATAAATTTTTGTATAATGAATTCCGCTGAATGGTGATAAGAAGATTAATAAGATTGCTAAAAATATCAGATGCATATTCTCATAAGTTATGCTCACAATGGAAGTACTGAACACGCAACATATAAAATGTCGGAATATGATCAAATCATTTTTCTTTTCTACATTGTGGTTATCACTTATCATATGCAATATCAATGTATAACTTGAAGGATGCTTATTCAAATCTTGCTAGTTAGTTGATACACTTTCCATAGACATCAGACTGGTGTGTATCATAGTTGTATACCCCAGAGAATAGTCACATTTATATGTATGAAACCTTGGCAATAAGAAGGGAAAAAATCATTATAGAACAGAGGTAGACAAAGTGTGGGAAGTTGCGATTGGTCTTTTGATTTCTGTGATGTGGAGCTGATGCATTGAGTAAAGGTTTAAGAAATGGGTGAGAGTGAGACTACTGCCAAACATCGTGAGCTACGACAGATGGAGAACAACTGTCCACTTAAATGGAAAGTATTTAATTCTTTGAGGCATTCCACATGGGTTAACTTAGTAGAGCAGCCCGTGAAGCTCATTTACATGTTCTAGTTAGCTAAATTTTATTGCCAGTTTGATATGACTAATATCTTCATTCCGTAATTTAGGGTGTAGCATTTCTGTGATGATGTGCTGAGGTATTGAGGAGTATAAAGTTTAAGCAAATGAGTGGGACGAGTGCCATAAGATGGCAAGCTGGTTGTTATGTGTTGGTGCATATTAATTCAGTTTTGTGTTTACACGACTGTCACTAGTCAAAACCGATATTTTGATAATAGGACAGGGAATTTAAGTTAATGTTAAAATTGGTGGGGTTGATTGTACAAGGAGTGGAAATGTTGAGTTTCTTTAGAGTTTGGATTCCTATGTAGGATGAGAAAGCTACATGTGGACTAGATAAAACTAAGTGGTAATTTCATTTGTATTTCAACATTCCTTTCATGAAGCGTGTCCAAAGACCCTAGTGTTGAATTCTTTATACAGGCCCTGCCAAAATGATAACAAGGACATAACTTATTTAATGAAACTCTCCAAATTAAAGAAAATTACATGAAAAGTATCCGAAGTAATTCTTAATTTTAAGAAAGTCCTGAAATCTAATAGCTGAATAAAACCAAGCTATCCTACTAAGTTGCTACCACTCCTCCGCTCTACTTGCTGCAAGAAATCATCAAATTTGCAGCTTTTTTGTAGTTCAAACACCTAAAAGTCGAGCCTTTGTCAATATTTTCTGCTCTTGTTCATTATGCATTCATGGCATCAAATTTGTCTTTGCTTAACCCATTAAGAAAGCTCAATATTTTATGAAATGATTATGTAATGCAGGCACGTCTGCTGCAGATGCACCCAAGAAAATAAGTGGGGTTCACAAGCGTTGCTGGAGGTACATACCAAACTCAACAAAAGCAGAAGAAAGTACCCCAAAACCAGAAGTTCAAGCTGCTTGATATTCTATTTGTTTCGAGCCACCAGTTTGGACGATCTTCTTTATGTTATCCTTTCTTTTGCAGTTGAAAGTATAATCAAATCGAATGTGCTGGACATGTGCAGGAGTGGTATTGAGAAACTCTAATTTCTCTGTATCTTTATTGAATTCGTGTATGTCATCCTTCCGCTAGCTTCTAGATCCAAGCCAATTGAATGGAGATTTCATTGTCACGTAATCAGTTGTCTTGCCGCCATTTCGGCATTTAGATTTACTGAGACAATGATGAAAGTCTAACTCTGCCTTAATTTTTGGCTGTCTTTCGGTCAGTCGTTGGTTTTCCGTGTGGTTAAAAAGCTAGTCTTACTGAAATTTTAGCAAAATTTTATGCTCGAGTAACTTCAGTTTGTGTCAAGTTGGTTGCTCAAGTTAAACTTTGTTACCATTTGAGAGCACCGGACATAAAGTTTATTACAATCGGGCCATTTTGTCTGTCCGTTAGTTTGACTAATGAAAAACTGACGTGACATTCTTGATTGCAGCCAACTTGGCAAAGTATTAAAATGCCACAGAATACTTTCTGTTTGTATTACCGGACATGAACCAGCTAGCGAGGTGTTCCTCGAAACATTTTTTACTCGATTTATAGATGGTCTTGTGGAATTTTTTATTACGTCAAATACTTTATTTATTCATTCTTTTTTCCATTATCGACTATCTAAAATAAGGAAAATTCTAATGTACCCATAGGGGTGTCCATAATGGACATCCGGTGTCCCCCTATTGGCGGGGGCGTTTAAGTCAGGCGCTCCCCTGTGTCCACCATAATTTAGTAATACCTTTGCTCCTTTACCCGCAACTTGAGAATCTCCTTATTTTATTCTTGGATCTTGTTCGTAACATTGAGACATCAAAGATAAGTGGCATTTTGTTATTGGATCATAAATTGGCAACCTTCGTATAAATGAGCCCTTGAATTTTAATTAATTTTTCATGGTGTCTCAATCTCCAACCTTTTCTTTTTGCAGTGTTCATCACCTGCGAATTCAGTTCAAAAGGCCCTAAATGAATAAAGATAAGGGTGGAGCGAGTTAACATTATCAATCCTCGTATAAGCTATCAAGTGCATCCATTAAAGATCAATTTGTACTGAAAATGGATGTTGGAGCCTTAGGTGTCGGAACACATTGTTTAGGAAGGATACTGAACTGCAAATTCCCTAAGTTTGATGACCCTTCAAAATTTCGATTTTGAACCAAATCAAATTGTTTAGAAATGATTATGTTGACCTCAAAATTCGGCGGATACCAACAGAATCTCGATCGTCTTCCCTTCATGTAGTTATCACACATACGTTGGAATACTCCGTTAGGATGCAAAGGTCATCGGTCAAGTAAAAAGTTTAGAACCATTTGCATTCCGACTATTAAGCCAATGGTTGGTCAAAGAGAGAATGAGTGCAAGAGGGGGTGAGGGGAATTTGGTTAGGGTATGGTATTGCCTTGTGTGTGAAATAGATGCACACATATATAGAGAAATGGAAATGGACCAAGTGGGGCTAATGGATTGAGTCAAAGCCTGATACCAGATTGCTTGATTAAATAGGCACAATCTAAGTGATCATCGATGTCGAGTCAGCTAACGTGTGACCCCTTCTGCCACGTGCACATTACGTGATTTATAAAAATAACATATTCGATTTAAGTTTCTATAGTTAAAAATAGCTAGAGCTCAAATTAAACCATTTAGCCAATTTTAAAAATATTTTGTACCCAAGATACGTGGTTTTTGAGTTTAATACTTTAATTTATGCTACAACAGAAATAGTTGCAAGTCAATTTATATTGGCTCTTTAGGGATGAATAATGATTTATAGTAATATTTTATTTTCTATATTTTGCAAACAACGAAATTGCAATGTTTGAATGTTAAATTTATTATTATGCATTGATAAGGTTTCAATTTATGCATCGTATTGAGGAGTCGCTACAGTAAGTCGATTCGACATAGATTCAAATACATGCACCTTTCGATTACTCTCTCAAGGTGATCCATCAAAACTTGCTATGATGGAGGAAGGTGGATAGATGTGATCAATAAAGTCTTGTTCGCGATCCTCGACTACTCTCTCGAGGGAATCCTCGACTCATAATTGAAGCAATCTAGTGCGATCCCATGCGTAGCGGCCATCATTAAATCGGTGAGCAAAGGGTCATAACAAGATGATCGCTACTTTAAAAAGCTAAGACTACCTTTTTCTTGCGAGGAATCAAGTTTCAAAAACCTTTTTATCAATAACCCTGGCCATAAGGCCTTTTCCTTTTATCAATCACATTTTCAATCCCCATCGTCAAATTGAATGCCTCTGCGAGCCTCCTTGCCAAACAAAATATAGATGTTTTGATTTTTTTGAAAGATAATATTTGTATTCCCTTGTTTGAATCCCAATTTTTGAAAAAAAAAATGCATTTTTGAATAGCGTTTTGACCTCATTTCAACAACATATTTTTTAATAAAATAATATTACACGCAAATTCAAAGAAATTTCTTATTTTTTAGTCACATATTTCTCGTTACTACACAATTTAAAAATACACTTTTATTTTATTTTTATTTTTTTTGACAAAAACGGGGCTCAAACTAAAATCAAAAGTTTGATACCAAGTCAGAGATTGAAAAATATGTTTGATTTTGATTTGAAAATAAGCCAAATTTATCCAACTCAGACCAGATTTCGGTCTTTATGATTTACACTCCAATATCTCTCCTAAAACCCTATTTTCATTTTATTTTCTTTTTGAAAACCCTAAAACCCTATTTCTACGGGGATCCATTAATCCAATTCTTTCAATTCACCTTTCAGTTATTTTGTCTCGTGTTATAGAAATTACATTTAGCTGTTCCAGTGGAGTAATGATGACGTCACACAAATCGCCACCAACAGCAATGGACAAGGAACAGGTGCTTCATTTTTATTATGTACACACACATTTACAAAAGCTGATATTAGGTGATTATCTTTTGCGTTAAAACAAGTTATAAATGAGCATAAAACTGATTATAATTTTGTGATTTGGATACAGATTATTGGTATGGCAGAAAAGGAGATGGAATACAGAGTGGAATTGTTTCACAAGTAAGGTTATCCAGTGTTGTATTGTTGAACGTCATGTTTATTTCTTTGCGTTTTTGGCTTGCGACTTTGATACTTGAAACAGAAATCTCCAGTAAGAGTTTGTTGATATTTTTTAAAAAAGCATGCCTCGATGAATGCGAATTTGTGAAAAATCGCTAGACATAGATTTGGGATTTTTGTTTTTGTTCTGGTATAATAGTTTGAAACTAGAAACTGGAAATAAGCTATAAATGCCAATTAGAAACTCTCTTGAAACAATCTCGAAACCACTCTGTTATAATCCTATACATGTTCTACAATGTTTGGTTAATAATCAAACAAACCTATATACCTAAAACAACGACCTTTTGAAAAACACAATCCTTTACAGGAACTCTTTATTCCCCTTATTTCTATTATTAAATGGCTTTGCTTGTAATAGGTTTTGATTCTACTTAAAGGCTAAGTAAGACCTTTGGATTCTGAAGTCTTTTAACTTATATATAACTTCTTTTTAGTCGCACCAACTAAAAGTATGTGATCATCAAATAAAATGTAAAAAGGGACCTCATATTGGATATGACCTGCAACCTCGCCCATAAGTAAAGCCAAAAGACAATATAATACCACATAAAACCTAAATAAAGTGGGTAAGAACAAACCGACGACACTCGCACAAAAAAACAAGGCAAGGAAACCAACACAAGTAAACATGTGTTAGAACTAATAAGGTGGCAAAATGGAAGGTCATAAATAGTTCAAAGACCTACTATCAACCAGCTCTTGAATATAGACAGAGGGTTAAAAAAGGCTAAATTCTGCTACTCAACTGTCACCATTCACTTGCAGAGCTCCATGCTCATAATTAATAAGGTTTTAAGAAAACCTGGAAGAGCTGATGATTTCAATAGTGACCCTACAAAATAGCAATACACAACATAGCGAGACTTGTGTCCTCTGCCAAATGGAGGAAAAAACAGTGTCATGCTACCAGTGACTCTTGCCAAGATCTGAACGATCTGCCAAGAGAGAGAATATGTTGGCGTGGATTTTTTGAAAGTTTTAGGGAAAGGGAATGAAACCTATAATCTGGAGAATTGGGCCGACTATTGGGTGAAAAGAGAGAGAGGATTATGCATTGCGAATAAGACGGGCACAGAACTGTGACAAAAGGAAATGCTGATCAAATGCTGGCAAAGAGAGTTCATTTCTCTATCCAGAATTGAGACAGAGTTTTCTCTTTAGCACCTGCGTCCCTAGGTTTAGTAGAATAGTTGTGTGGATTTTTTTCTTCCATCCTAATCTCCACCTTTTATTTCTTCTGTTAAACTCAAATTTGATTTTCTCTTTCCTCATTGCTTCCCTCTTTATACCTTCTCTTGCACTAATGTCCTTTAGTTACACTCCAACTAAACCATCCAATATTGATGGAATTTTTCTACAATCTGAGGAGAATCCTGGTACATGGATTTTTCTTCTCTTGGCAGCTGGATGAAGTGAAACCATCCAGGTTTTTGAGGTGTACTAAGTTCTTGTTGGTCTTTGGCGCTGAATTACTACTGAGGAATTTCTTGTTTGGCCTTTCTGAATTACATAAAGGAACTTTTTATTCACTAAATTAGTACTAGGAATTCCCAGGGAGCTTTTTCAGGCCTTTGATAACTTATAAAGACTTTTTTTTATAACTGTAGATATTCGAGCCAGCTTGTGCGTACCTCGACTAATTCCACGGGGCTCTGAAGTTTACGGCCGAGTACTCAACTCAGTGGCCCTGAGGGGACTCGAACTGGTGACCATTGAGGAACAAACCCAAGGCCTGACCAATATAACTTATAAAGACTTTATTCCCCTTTCGTGGCTCCTCTAAGAAGCGATATTAAAGTTGTAAATTCTGAATTGGTTTCCTATCACCCTCCACTTTAAAGCTCTTTTAGCTCTGCACCTTCAATTAGTTTAAGCCCCTGTTTGGTTAGATTTTCTGATAATAGATTTTGTGAAAAGTGATTTTTTTGGATAATTTGTGATTAATAAGTGGAAAAAGTTTTGGTTTACGTACAAGATTATTTTATTAAAAGAATGTGGGGTTGAAAACAATTTAGGGAAAAAATGAGTTTTAGAAAATGGGAGTCCAACAAGGCCTAATTTTAAGATATGGATTTACAGGGAATGCGGCCGATCTCCAATTATCATGGTCAAGATCCACTTAGGCTAGAAGATTTTGTCCTTGTCCATAACCATATGAACTTGTGAAATTCAGAAATTTATTTACTCCTTAGGAGAGAGATCGTATCTTTCCATAGCTAGTAGGAAGATCTTTCATTTACCTGCTGCTTATTGGATAAGAATCAGAAGATCCATACCCTAAACTAAATATCCTTGTGTTGTCTGAACACTTTCCAATAAATTTACCAAATCAATAAAAGCACACGCCTCAATGAGTAAAAACTTTAAGCCTGTAACCAATATAACACTTTTTTCTTAAAAACTTTGGTTCATCCCGAAGGTTTCTCTTTTTCAAAAAGCAATTTATGTTTGGTTTTGCCTACATAGTGGGGAATATATTGATGATGGGCCTACAAAAATGAGATAATCATATCAGCTATATAATGTGAAACACATTTTGGACGTCTATGCGCCCATACCTATACGTGTTTGTGCGTTGAGCCTATACAGTATACCGTTCTTATAAAGTTTGCATTGTGTTCCACATTTTCCATTTGCTATGTGGATTTGCATGTATATATGTTCACTTAATTATAGTAAAGATGGGCCTGCAATATTGTGCTTTTATACCATCAATATACATTGTCCTAGTCAGGATTTAGTCTCCTGAATTTAACATGCCATCTATCATATTTCAGGCTTACCCACACATGTTTCAACAAGTGTGTAGATAAAAGGTACTAACTTCTTATCCCTCTATCTGAAGTTCCCTGTTCAAGTGACAACAAAATGCCGTGGTCATTTTTCTAAGTGACTGTTTCTTACATCCATCCATGACATGAAATTTATCGATGCTTGTTTGAAAATTTGATCTGTTCTGGCTTTTTATTTTTCAAAAGGTACAAGGATACTGAACTAAATATAGGCGAAAATAGCTGCATTGATCGCTGTGTTTCAAAATATTGGCAGGTAAAGGATTTTCAACTTCATTTGATTTAAGTGAACTTTCCCCTTTCTTCTCACGAACCAACATAAATGCTTTTGTATATCACTCCTTGTACGCTTCTCGCTCCTTTTAATGTGCTTCCATGTGCTTTTCTTATGTAGTTTATTACACACTTTATTTTTTATATTTTATATCAAATATCATATAAATGCTACAAAAGAAGCTCAAACGTTGTAAACGGATGTTTACTGGGTAATAATTAGAGTTCCAGAAATATGTCTGAGTAGATTCAGTTCTTTGCTGCCGGGTTGCCCTTCTCGTAACGACCCCCAGCCCCACCTGGCAATAGGAAATACGAAGAGAGCCTGAGGAGAGGCATCTACTATTTGATAAACATTTTACGATTTAATCCTTTTATTTTTTCAGGTGACGAATCTTATTGGGCATCTGCTCGGTGCTGGTCGGCCTTCAATGTGAGTGAAGAATGGTGTCCTCATGAGATCATGTCGATACATTGCGTACTCTTGAGGTCATTATTTTGCTGACAAATCTGAAGTGATGAAATTTTGGCACATAAAAGAGTTTCTGAAATTTGTTCCATCTCTTTCAAGACATCGCAAGTTGCTTTTCTGATTTACCATTTTAGCAACGCTGAATATCATGTCCTGGCTATCATTCGATGCTAACATCCTTTTGATATGGTATTGAGAATTAGATCACCAAACATCGAAAGATCGTCGTTTATAATATTAGCAAAGACTTTTAAAGCAGAAGATAACAAGAAAGATAGTTTCCCACCCACAAGGTGATGTTGATAGCACTAGACTATCAGTAAGAAAACAAGAAGCTAAAATTAAGTTTATTATGTTGTCGTGTCCATTCTATACAGTACCAAACATATCCTGAAAAAATAGAAACGGGTGGATATATTGACTTTTAACGCTAAAATGATGGAAAGAAAAACTATAACTGTTCATTATTCCATTTGGCACTTAAAGAAGAAGCATCTTTAAGTGTTTCCTGGGCAACTTTATTCATTTTGAGGCTAAAAAGGGCAGCTGCTTGAAGATAGAAAGCAGTGGGCCAATCAGGAGATTGTGCTTGTGCATTCACAGCATCTGAAAGAGCTTCTTGTGATTTGTTATTCATCAAGTAACATAGGCAGCACCGGGCAAACACTGTTGGGGATAGCATGGTTGCACCATCGATAAACTGCGAGCCAAGTGATTGAAACTTTTTCACCCAAGTTCAAAGTACAAACCGATTATAAAGTATGCTACGAATAGAAAATTTTTGAAAAAATATTGTACGGGCAAGGCTAGGCCACTGAAAATCAGGTCAACACATCTCAGTTTACCCGCTACCCACTCCCATGCCAGGTTTTGAGTTCCTAAGGTCATATTGATTTTTCTACAAGGATACAGTTTACATCACTTGGACGAGTTCAACCAAGACATGCCTGAAAATGGAAGTGGCATATAACTTTTGATATTTTTGTCATAAAGTTCCTAAGGTCATATTTATTTTTTTCATTGCATTTCGGTTGGTGCACTAAATTCTGTCGTTATGGCTGATATTATTGGATGACTTACCTGTGTGTAACAAGCTATAGCAGTAGAGAAGTCTTTAGCACGAAATGCAGTATCTCCACGCTTCCTACAATTCAAGCTTTCCTGAATTTGATCTGTCCAAATATGAAAAGAAAGCTGCAAAAGAAAAA
>CAIGRQ010210785.1:0-11661 GCA_903798375.1 Fraxinus sp. D2006-0159 | reverse complement strand
GGCCAAAATTAACGTAGTAGCAGACGTAATTACAACTTCGCCATTTGTTTCGGCAGCTGTTTCTGCGTCGCCATTGAATATTCGCAGGGAATGGTATGGAAATTGTAGGGAGATAATTGAATACATAGACTCAGTCTACTGTCCCATTCGTTTCTTTTTGGGACCCCAAATTTTGACCCCTAAAATCATTTTTTATCTTTCTAGATTCTGAGGCGACCCATTCCTTTCGCTGATCCTGATATATCTCCTCTATCTATCTCCTACCTTATATGATATTGAAGCGCTCCATTTTCTTGTGTGTTTTGAGTTAAAAGATCTGATGTATTGTCTTCCAAGATTGCCTGATTTTCCTTGAAGTGGGATTTTTGGGGGTCTGCCTTGTGAGTTTCTGCTTGAAATGTTGGATTTCTTGGAATAGTGCACCTTGGGTTGCTTCTGAATTTCACGTGTAGTTCTAAGTTCTACCGTTTATTGGTTTTCCATTCTCAATTTCAAGATTGATTTCTATACATTCTTAATTTTGGGTGCTCGGAAATTGTTTTTCGAACTGAATAGTATTCCCATACTTTTTGTTGCAATTTTGAACTGTTCCAATTTGTGCTGGTAAGCATTCTTGGAAATGAGATGATTGTTTTAATTAGAGGAATAGAATTCTTGTTGGAGGAAGTGGGATTTTATCAGTTGAAGCATTGTAAAAGTATAGGATGAAAAGTGGGAAAGATGAAGGGAAATCAATGGATCCTTTATTCCCTAGGCTGCATATTAGTGATGCAGGTAAAGGAGGGCCAAGGGCACCTCCAAGGAACAAGATGGCTCAATATGAACAGTGTAGTGTATCCTCTCGAAGTCCGAGGTTGGCCTCTGGATCAATGACAATGCTGTCTCTTCCTACTAGTAATGGTGTTAGTAGCTTCTTTCCAAAAGCATCCTCGAGCCAAGTGAGTTAGATACATTGCTGCAACGTCTGCTTTCTCACATTAATTCACCTTTACTTTGATTGAGTATATTTAGAGCCCGTTCGGTAGAGATTAAAATTGAAAAATTAGCCATTATTGAAAAATTCCCTTAAAAAAAAGTCATGTCAGTCATCTATTAATCATAATCTGGAAAAGTTTGAATTCACTAACAATTTTGATAGTTTCTGTCCCCTTATAACATGCAAGACTGTAATGAATCTTTTTATATCGAAGAATTGAATTACATTTCACACGTGTTAACAGCTTACGCATTAATTATTTATTTGCTTCATTTTCTCATAGTGCAAGATAAATTACATAAATTTGTCTTCACTGTATGAAGTTGTTCAGCCTTTGCCTCAAATGAATGCTTGTCATGGTTAAGTTTGCGTCACACAATTTGACGCAATATTCATTCTGAACTAGCTAACATGGCTTCTTCTTCTGCGATCTTTACATTTTTCTGATTTAAAAAATTCTCGAAGTAAGAGTAATTGAATGCTGCTTGAATTAATCTCTACTGTCTTTACCTAAATTGTCTGAAATGACTATAGGTTGGTTGTTTCCAGAAGACGGACTTTCCTACATTCTGTAGCTTGCCAGGATCTTCGGAAGCGACGGAAAGATATCCTTCTTATCAGTCTGTAGGAGTAAATTTGAATATGGCATTAACTAATACTGAACCGCAAAAATTGGCGTTTAAGAATAATCAAAATTCAAGTGCTTCGGGGAGTTCAATGCTGACAGCCGCGTGTAACTTGTCTTTGCCATGCGGTTTCTCCAGTAATGAGAAATATTGCATGAAGAATCCCGGAGATGAAAATGATATTAGAGTACCGTCTTTTATGCAATCAGAGATAAATCTCGACTATGGTAATCTTCAGTCGCACTTGGAAAAAGAAAAAGCCACTGCCTTCAGCTCAATCTCTTTAGGGAAACTTCAAACTGCTAGGTTAAAACTGCCACAGGAGACAGGCAGTGCAGATGTCAGATCGAGGGAACATCAGAGAAATCAAACTGAAAAAGACGAACTGCCACAGGAGACCGGCAGTGCAGATGTCAGATCGAGGGAACATCAAAGAAATCAAACTGAAAAAGAAGATAAACTATCTCATACCAGTAAGCACAATGCTGAAAAGCCAGTTCATATTTTGTCAACGGGAGAGAAGAGTTTGGCTGATGCAGCTTCAAGATATCGAGCCCGAGATAAAGTCTCTGAGCCCGGTTACAGATCACTCGTATCTATAAATCAAAACAAGAAAATCAGTTCAGCGAATGAGGTAATCAGATCACATGATCCTTGTGCACAGCCACATCAAGTGTGTAAAGTTGTGCAAGAAGGCAAGGATACTAAAGATGATATACACAGAGTGACCGAAATGTTCACAAGAAAGAGGACTGCTTCTGAAATTGAAGATTTATCACATTCCACTCCACTACTTGGAGACAGTAATATAAGTCTGATTAATCTTGAATCTGTTAACGAGTGCTCCAAAAATAAGGATATTAGGTCCTCAGAGGTAGGAAATGTTGACAGAAAGCTGGGTATTTCCGAGACTTTAGAGGCTGGCCCTTTACCAGGTCTCAATTTATCTCCTGATGATGTAGTTGAAGCTATGGGCCTGGAATTATTCTGGAAAGCAAGAAGAACGATTGTAGAGTACGTAACTCTAACTCAGTTTATGCTACAAAGACTTACATTGATCATTTCCTGAAAATAAGAATTGTTAATTTGTGAATTCTTTAATATAATTTGAATCTGATGGCATGCAATAAGCATTTAATTAACTCTATGCTATCCACCATTTTTAAGCCTCTGCCTCCAGGATTTATGAAAAATTGAAGTGGTTGTGCTTCTTCACATGTTAATCTTACCCTATGCGGCTTTTTGCAGCCAGCAAAGAATATTTGCCGTGCAGATATTCGAGTTACATAGACTGATACAGGCAAGTTTGGTCTATACGATGTTTTGTGGGAATTTATATTCAGGATATCATTACATTAATTTCTGGGTAATACTTTTTAACAGGTTCAGAGATCTATAGCCGGATCTCCCGAAGTGTTGTACGAAAACATCTATTTGGGCAAACCACCTATCAAATTTCCTTCTATGAATAAGCTACTTCCTGAGATTGTCCCAGAACCACCCCCAACAGTTGACAAACCAAAAATCGATCCTCAAAAGTTGAATCCCTCCAACGATCATGGAGCAGAGGCTGTATGTGGGACCGACAAAGGAAATCTTGTTCCGAAGTCGACTCATAAGCCTACGCCGACATCCTCATCAATTGCAATCGATGCTAAAATGCCACCTTGGTGTTTCCATCCTCCATCAGGAAATCAGTGGTTAGTTCCTGTACGATCTCCTACGGAGGGACTTATTTACAAGCCATATACGGGGCTATGTCCTCCAACTGTGGGTTTCATGGCACCGATTTATGCAAATTGTGGGCCTATTAGCTTAAATGCAGTGGGTGGAACGGCTTATGGTGTCCCGGCTCCTAATCAACAAGGGCTCGGATGTTTTTCTGGCCCGACACTCGGTCAGAATTACTTTCAACAATGTGATATGCCAATCATAGCTGCAAATGGTTCAAATCTTGAATTTGAGCAGATGCCCCAGTTTTTCCTAGATCAGTCGACTGGACCAAATAATCACGCATCAGCACGTGACCTCAACTTTTCCTTACCATGTCAAAGCTCGTGTAACGTATCCAGCCAACAGAGTGGAATCATTTCTGATTCTGGTGGAAATTTGCATGCTTCTAAAGAAAGCGATTTGCAAGGAAGCACTGCAAGTAGTCCTGAGTGGCTGCAAGGAGGACTCTCTCTTTTCCCTACTACTCCAATCCCCAAGGTTTCAAAAGCCCAATGTAACGAGCAGACACAAGTGATTAAGGTTGCCCCTCACAAGCCTAAGTTGGCTTCTGAATCTGCAGCCCGAATTTTCCAGTATATACAAGAAGAAAGAAAGAAACATCAGGAGCTTTATCCCTTTTCAGCAAAGGAATCCTCACCGAGTAAAACCGGTTTGTAACTCTCTTTTCCCATTCTTGATTACATGTTTGATATGTGATTTTGTCGTTCTTTCTTTTGACCATTTGTTAATTTACTGTAAATATATACACACAACAGGATCAGGGGATCAGTTGTCAATCTATTGCTTCCATTTCTTTTTATGTATAGGTTTGATGACAGCATATGGTAGTAACATGAATTGTCAAGTTGTGCATATGTTTAATCAGGTGTGGTTCTTTGAAGATGTCAAAGTTCAAGTTCTTTGATCA
The DNA here is from genome assembly GCA_903798375.1 of Fraxinus sp. D2006-0159. Taxonomy (NCBI): domain Eukaryota; kingdom Viridiplantae; phylum Streptophyta; class Magnoliopsida; order Lamiales; family Oleaceae; genus Fraxinus; species Fraxinus sp. D2006-0159. The sequence continues at coordinate 7,418 of CAIGRQ010210785.1, read as the reverse complement.
CTTATTTATTGATTTTGTAATGCATCTTATCATAAAGGATGTTAACATCAGAACTAGTCTTGGATTAAAGGAGAAATACAAAAATTGTTCATCTTGTAAATTTCATTAATTATTATGCTACACCCAATTTGAGATATTTGTGTCGATATGATGTGGTGGGGACTATCATCAAATCAAGGTTAGACAAAGTTCCAACTCGATAATTGACAAGTACTTTTTAAGTCAAGACCTCAGCTCGAATATTGTATGCTAGTAATTTTCAACTCAAAAGACCTATCTTGAGCTAAAGGAAGACTAATGAATGAAACTTGCTAGCAAAAATTTGAGAATCTAAATTTTTTTTATCAAGTGCTATATTTGATTAAAGGTCTTAAAAAATTGCTTAATATAAAAACTTTTAGTTTAAAAATTGGTCGCTAAAGTTTGTGTAAAATTTCAAGTTGGCCCTTAAAGTTTCTTTTTGAATCATTTAAGTTAATTATGTTATTAGATACTAAAGTTAATTAAAATTACACTATTAATCACTCCGTCAATGAAAATAATGTCAAATTCGAGTGTACAAAATAACGAGGTAATAAGAACACATGAAGCATGTAGTATCCAAAACGAAAATAAAAACTCAGAAAATTCATATGAACTGGCTCGACCTGCAAAAGGGTTGATAGAAACAATTAATTATTTATTTAATAATCTCTCCAATAAATGTACCACTGAAAGTTGGCCTTGCATTGTGGAAAATGAGCCATTTCTTTTGTAATCGAGATCCTTACCACTAGATTGAGTTGCAATACTCGAGCAGAGAAAAGTGCAAGTGATTCAACTACTAAGGTGTTGAGAATTATACCGGCAAATAAGAAATGAATTGAATTCGTCGAGCCTTCACATGAACTGAAATTGAAATAGACCTACATAAACTTCCCGAGGATCTTCGGCCAGAGCTATATGAAGCAGAAACTCGTCCTTTTACTTAGTTTAGGCAAAGAAGAGAGGAGATTCTCGTGGAATGTTAGGGTCTATATTAGGAGCCACCTACTTCAATCAATTAGCAAGATTTTAACACGATAAATCAGTATTGCTAGATCTAGTGGTATTTTTAATGTACGACGACTCTTTTCTTCGAATGCCACAATGCTGGAAAATATGAAGAGAAGATGGAGATGGAAAACACAAATCAAATATGAAGAATACAAAAATGAGGCCAGAAAAATTTATTCAATACGCTTTCCAAAAAACCATATTTGCCTTCACTTGAATTGCTTTTAGGATCTGCAGCTTTTGAAATAGGAAAAAAATTTAGTACACTGTACTGCGTTCTACCTCAAGTTTCACTACAGTCGTACCAAATAGTCCGTTATCCATTTCTTGTCACATTCAGGCCTTACCACATTCAGTGAATATTTGGAAGTATAGACATTTATCTCAATTCTTGTACTGAGATTTGAAGAAAAATGCGTCCCCCTTCATTGCTTAGTTCGGCAAGGCACAAGTAACAATTATCAACCCCTGGATAAAAGCAAGCAAAGACAGTGAAAATGCATGGTTTTTCCTGCTGACCAAAGATATAGAAAGCACCAAGAACAGACCTATGAATCTATACCATTCTCCTCAATTTGGTTAAAATCCCCTTGGACAAATGTGGCATACATATGCCATTCAGATTGCCATTACAGTGTGTATCTCTGATGACCTGATCAACTATCTCAAAATCATAATACGTGTCCCACCCTAGGAATATGGGCAAATGGAAAAAAAAAAAAAAAAATAAAGTAAAAAGGAAAAAAAAAAAAAAAAAAAAAAAAAAAAAAAAAGATTAGATGCACAGACCATCACGCCAAAAACCAAAATGAACAGAGGAAAATTACCTTTTGGCAAGTGTAAGACCAATTGTTCCTGTCCTATAAAATAGATCAAAAATTATTTCTGAATCATCTCCTTTTAGATAGTCACACTCTTATATTAGTTCATATAAAGAATTCAGCCTGCATTGTGAACCAATTACAGATGGTATCACTTATAGGAAGTAACTGGGAAAACCAGAAGAGCTGAGGTGTAAATGAGCCTCTTACTTGGATTGAGCTTAAGATTGCTCTAGCTTGGGTTGGTAACACAAATGAGCTGAAAATATGTTCAAACATGACTTGCTTATTACTCGAGTAATCTTGAATGAGGTTTGACGAATTGAATCCAAAAGAAAATAGGGCAGTTTCATTATATATTTACAGCACTTCAGAAAGGGATACTCAGGGTAGTCATATAGCATTGTGGAGGGAAAGCTTCAAAATCTATCATTCCATACCTGTTGTATATTTGTCTGAAAAAAGGAGTTTGCAGAAATTTGAAATGCATTTCCTTTTGGACTTTCTGTAATTGTATAAATGCATTTCCTCTTGGACTTTCTGTAATTATTGATTGGCCATAGAGCGCATACTCCTCCTGGATGTCAGAAGTATTTACATTGTCTATGACACTTACCTGTGTTCCATCAGAAAAATAAGAAGCTAGATTATATCACACAACTGTAACTATTAAGAGAATATTCAGTGGGATTACCTAGTCAGTGAGAAACAATTCAAAAATGTAACTAACATTACGCTCAACATCACACAGGAGCATCATTTTGCAAAAAAATGACCATTAACTAGAAAAAAAAAATGCATGAATGTATAATATAGGAATAGTAAATTTGGCAAAGTAAAACTTTGTGACCTCAATCAATTCTCTCATTTAATTTCATTACTGGAAAACTAGAAGAAAGACATCTATTGGAATTGTTCATTCACTGTTACCTTATTTTTCCATATTTTCTAATTTATGGTTGCTCGAAAGTCATTTGTACCCTCTTTCATTATAATGAAATTAATTAAAACTACAGCTTCAAGAATTCTCTATATTGATTTACATGATTCCAATTGTGCACAAAATAACAACTCTCAACTCAAAACTTAGAGAATAATCCAAAGCACTTTAGGGGTCATACGTAAAAGACTTCTTTTTGAAACAATATTAAAAATATCAAAGTGAAATTATGATGATTCTCCCTTTCTATTTACCAATCCCATGTTTTAGACCGACCACGTTTCAGTTTCATAACTTTCCGAGATAGCATGTAAAATAGCTTTAAGGACTTTCGGCTCTCCTGAAACATGAAGGGGACAAACCATAAAAATGAGACATTGGATCACAAATGTACAACATTATGGATAATTGGCAGAAAGCATAAAAGTTTCAAACAGGATGGGCTGTTATATAAAAAGTTAGCTAGCGGCTTACAACTTATTGCTGCCAACAAATGATCAGGCAAATATGTAGCGATTCAGCTGCTTGGGCTGTCAGATGCAGCATGTCTTAATACTCATTATGCACCATACTCCAGCATCAATTGTTGCAACTTACACATAGCAACTTCCGAGGGATTTCTTATCTGCTTCTTCTCATATGCGAGGGCAAATGCTTTATGAGTAACATCATTTGGATAGATACCTTGTTTGATCATCATATCGACTAAGTGACATGCATTAGCAAGATCGCTTGTGCTGCAAAATCCATGTATGAGTGTGTTATATAAAATCAGATCTGGAACCAGACCCATATTGAGCATCTTAACAAATAGAGCATAAGCCTCGTCCATCCGGCGTGCCCGACAAAACCCATTAAGGATAGAACTGCACATCACAACATCAAGTTTCATATTTGTTTCACCTATATGAAGCCAAATGAGAAATGCTTCTTCAAAGTTTCCTTTCTTTGTGAATCCATTCACAATATTCGTAAAAGCAACAATATCCGGAGAGAAACCCCTTCTTACGAGCTCATCCAGTAAATCTTTTGCTTCAATAGCATATCCTCTCACAACAAGACTGTGAATGACTATGTTGTAGGTCACATTTCCAGGAGAGATTCCAGAGGATTTCATGATATTTAAAATTTCAAAAACCTTGTGCAAGTAGCCCTTCTGGCCAAAGCCATCCATTAATGTGTTGTATGCCACGACATCCGGTGCCAAACCTTCTTTTGCCATATCCTGGAAGAAATATTCTGCCATCTCCATGTCTCCAGACTCACAACAACAATCCACAAGTATTGTGTACATGACAACAGATGGTTTTATTCCCCTATTAAATATTTTTGCCAAAATAGTAAGTGCCATGTTCATGTCCCTAATTTTACAATATCCTCTTATCATGGTGGTAAAACAGAAAGAGTCGGGAAACAAACCTGACTCTGACATTTCATGGAACATATTTGAAGCTGCAATCATGTTGCCCTCACTACAGAACCGGGATATTAAGCTATTATAGATGTAAATATTAGGTGAAATGTTAAACACTTTCATAAGATTAAAAGCCTCCTCCGTCTTTCCCACCTTGCAGAAACCATTGATAACTGAACTAACAGAAACTGAATCAATGGAAATACCAACTGCAGTCAATTTGAACAATATAGATACCGCTTCTCTCCGAAGTGATTGTTTGCATAAAGAATTGATCAATGTAGTATATGCAACAATATCGGGACTAATCCCACATTGTTTCATTTCCATCAACAATTTCCAAGCACTTCTAATATTGCAATCAGAACAGTACTTTTGGAGAAACAAGTTAATTATTGAAACATTAAAACCAATCCCTCGACATTGAATTTCTTCCAGAAACTCCCACGCATAATCTATCTGCTCTCCACGTAATAAAGCCCCAAGGAGTGAATTGCAAACCCCAACTGAAGGGAAAATATCAAGAGATTTCATATGATAAGTTAATTTAAGAGCCACGTTTACCATATTTTCCTGGATATAACATTGAACCAGCATGCTATATGCAATCGCTAAAACCTGCCTATTGATACAAGTTTCAAAATAGACTCCAAACAGCAGATTAAGCCACCAATCTTCGCCATTATTCTTCTTGACAAGATACAGAGTTAAGTCCATTGCTCTATATTTCATATTACCCGCAATTAAAACGTGAATCATTGTAGATATAGATTGGACTGTAAGTTTTGCGCCCATGCAGTGATGAGACCATATAAAGAAGTACAGCGCAGGGGCCGCGTTCCCGCTCTCCTCGAATAAGTCCTTTAAAATCCTTGTTATGTTATACTTGTCCAAGTTTAAATTCTTATAGCTACCAAGAGATCCTAGACCCCAACCAGATTCTTCAAGTGTCAGTTCTATTCTTTTCAGTTCACCATTATCAATAGCTTTCTGATTAAAAATGTGATTTAAACCAAAGTCAACCAACCAGTCATGCTGTTCTACACATTCATCAGCGACGCGTTTCACATTGCATGGGGAATCATCGCCAGAAGAGAAGTCTCCATCCTGGAAGTATGACGATGCTGGTAATGCTATACTCATATGAGAAAAACACCTGAATTTCTGAGACCCCAGCTTAATTCTGGCATAGCAAGTTTTGAAAATTGAACCTAGCTGTTTCATTAACAACCAGCAAAAATATCTGCAAAATTCAAAGAAAATAATTAATCTGGGAATAGGAAAGAAAGAGATAGTGTGGAGTGCAAAAAGGAATGGTCAATTTCTTTTATTTGCATAGCATTCTTAACTTGACATATCAAGCTATCAATCTCATATGAATGTCCCCAACAAAAATTCTTCATTTCATTTAACTTGTCTTCCTCTCAGATACTAATCATGTTTATATTTTCTGAGTTTAAATTTAGGAAAAATAGCAGCAGAAGCCTCCAACTTGTGTGTAATGTAATATTTGGGTTCTCAACCTTTATCTTTTTTAACTAGGTCCTTAACATTTTAAATTTGTAGCCCTTGAGTCTCCAGCGAGCAGTTTCCATCCATTTGACCATTTAATAGATAAAGTTTGATAGAAAAGAAGAATAAATAAATAAATAACCAACTTCCTTCCCCCTCTTCCTGACTGCTGATTTTCCCTCACCCAAACTGCCATCCCAAGCAATGGTGTTGGTTGGAGGGGCTGAAATTTGACAGCACAGGGTGGGGGATGAGGAAGAAGAGGGGTGGATCTAAATGGGGTTGCAGACGGGTGAAGAGTGGAGGGTTGCAGGGCCCGCCAGGGGCTGTTTTACCGGCCAACACAGAAAAGCACTGACAGAATAAAAAACTAAGGAATCACTCTATACAATGTTTTTTCCATTTCTGTGGCACCAAAATTGTTACATTATCAGCTACATACTAATATTTTTAAGTATCAAATACAAGCATGTAGACTTGTGAACTTTTGCTATAGGGTCATAGGCCGATACTTATTTTGTGATGCTGCTAAAACCTCCAAATTTTTGAAAGCTAAACGCTAAGTTTCAGGGAAGATTGCATTGCAAATAGATAAAAGCATGCTCATAAGTCCACAAGTAAATTCACTCACTGATTGTTTAACCAACTGAGCAGTTTAATAAAGGCCAGAGGAGCAACTGTCACTCATCAATTATGTCTCGTTGAAAATGTAAGTATGCTAACAACTGTGCCAGACAAGATTGATGTCTTTTTAAACCAAAAAAAAAAAATTTGACTTTTGGTGCGAGGAGTTTAGGCACTAGAACTGAAATACATGGAAAATTATTCAAATTTGAAAAAGACCCCATTCCCAGGAAACTAAATGCAGCCTTAGAGTTTGGAAATGCACTGGGAAGCATTATGGCAAATATATAACTTCTTGAAACGTTGTGATCATGAAAGAAACTAATAAGAATTTTTTTCTAAATCCCACAGACTGATAACTTTATATTTTTCTGAAAGAGAATCATAAAAGAAATAAAATACCAACTTCTCAAGTTCAAACAATGTACCGTATAAGCAATTTATCGAACACTTGGCATTCAACTGCATGCAACTAACCTATGTAGACTGTAGTGTCGCCATTACATCTGAATTATGTGCAGTGTTATTATTATTACTACGAAATAATTCATCCAATAAATTTCAGACAAAATTACCATCCGGAATATAACTGAGCCGCGAATTTCAGCTTAATTTCCTGCCTATAAATTTTCGGCAATTGCTCTAACCTGATGAATTTCTGGAAAAAAATCATCAAATCTGCAGCAACAAATAATCAAATAAGGAAAAATGAAGAAAGAAAAACAGTTCATTTAATCAAAATAAAAAGAACAAATAGTTCAGACTTGAAATTGGACCACTGGCAGCTCTTGTACCCGAGACACATCCTGCAATTTCCCGATACTCTAGGGGCGGGGCTATGGGAAGCCTCAAGGTTGGGGTTCAACCTTTAACAAATAGTTCAGGACCGTTGCCATGGAAATCTGACCCTGCGCGCCCGCCAGAGAGAGAGAGAGAGAGAGTTGCAAATTTGCCCCTCGTTATTTAAGAAAGGGTAATTGGCGCAAAACGTTGTGATCTTTGCCTCTGTTCGTGGAAAATGCCCTACGTTTAATTTTTTTGACGCGGAACGTTCTTACCTTTGATTTTTTTG
>CAIGRQ010210747.1:0-11196 GCA_903798375.1 Fraxinus sp. D2006-0159 | reverse complement strand
AGGTATTTCATAAAGTATATGGTGCCATGTGCAAAAAATTTAAAGAACCTTACAAGTACCTCTTCAAAAGCATGCATAATCTTCTCATAGCCAAGGGATTTTTGGAAAACTAACTCACAAAATTATTCTCACTTATTTCAGAAGTGATTTTCGTTTCGTTTTACTTTACTTTGCACCCATTTCATTAACAGAACCCAGCATCTCTCATACTACCATCTACCACTCAAGCTCAAGGATTAACATCTGAAGACTAGTTAAAAAAACTATGCGCACCTAGTTTTTAGAAACATCAAAGAATAATCCAGATTCCAGGTTGTCCGAAGCAATTTCATAAAATCTGGGGATTTGATTCCATATTGTACTTTGGTACTCAACCCTAGGTATCTTATCTGGTGTGGTCCTGACACACAAGAAACCCTCCATGCACTTCACTCAGTTAATACTATGCATCATTCAAATTTTGAAGGTAAAGGGTATCATTTATCTTGAAAGGCTAATAATTTCTCTAGTAGTTGTGAAATAAAGTGTTTCCAATTCTATCGAAATTCAAAGCCATAGTCATCAAATATAAAAGCACGAGAAGGGACCTGCATAGCCATTAGAAAATGGCTTATACATTCATGATATATATAGTCCTCCAACCTAATCTCACTGCCACACAGAAAACTCCGACACCCATCCTACCACCTCACCATCAAAGCGAGCAAAATTAATTGAAGAAATATAAGGAAAAGAAGCATTAGTTCCAGCAGAAAATGACAGACGAATGTGTCTGCAACAGGTATTTTAAATAAGCCTCAATGTGTTCCATGTCAAACAGCGATGTGTACTTCAATGGTCATCTTTGTTGCACGAACACTTTAACTGGTGTAACGTGTCCATGTCGAACATGTGTCATATATTGATACTCCTCAGACACTCTACCATGATCATTTTTCTTTTTTATTACAAATATTACATATTTTTAACTCAAAGCTATTAATAAATAACAAATATGTACTCATATTTAAAAATTTCAACAAAAAAAATTAACAAATATAAAACTAAGCCCCTGTTTGATCCACATTATTTTTTTCATTCTTATTCTTCTACTCATTTTCATCCACACATTTTTCAATAAAATAATATTTTCTTTCACATCAATAACTTTTCCTTCTTTTTCAACCACATATTCTCCACCATATCAACCAAAAAAATGCATTCTTTTGAAAATAATATGCACCAAACAGGGGCTAAATTTATACTATGTAGATAAAGAATTTTAAAGAATTTAATCAATGTGTCGACGATATGTCATGTTAGTACTTTTATAAAAAAAAAATCCCATGTCGACGTATCAGACACGTGTTCGTGCATCATTGATGGTCATATGTGAAGAACCAGAAACTGGCTCAGTTTGAGCCATCAATGTCACACTAAACTGTTACCTTAGCTGGCAATTTAGATGCCATAATCAATTGGAGCTTTCTTGGTAAAGAAACAAAGACCGACAAAAGCACTCAACTCCTCACCATGGTTTCGACTTTTGAGCTCAGTTATTGGGGGATTTGGTCATCTTTTATGAATTTGTTTACATATAGGACATTGGTTGGGGGTTTTGGTCATTTCTGGAAACAGTTTCTCCCCAATATTAAGTTAGAGAATAGAGAGAGCCATTTTCTGTTATTCAAACATTTGACAAAGTTCTTCATATACAATGCATTTGTTTTACCTGATTAACACTAATGTTATGTAGTGCCTGAATAATCCCTATATATAAGGAAAAAGAATATAGGGTGTTGGAAGATTTGACTTTCATTGTTCATTAGTACCCTTCTCTTTGCTGAGGACATTCTCGGAAGTCGTTATACTGAGTATTCAAATGGCAGATTATGGTAAGTGGTTTTAAAATTCCTTTTATGGTTATTTGAAACCCTAAAGGTCTTTGTAATTTAAGGCCAAAAATGCTCCATAAGAAAGAAAAACAAATTTCACAGATTACATAGCACTGTTATAGAACTTAAAATCCAATATCAAACATCTAAATTCCCTCTAAACAGAGGAAAGAAAATCCAATAAAACTAAAATCTGAAAATTTAAATAACAAAATGATAATATATCAAATAATTGAAATTGACAAGAGTTTCTTGTTCTATGTCAAGGCAGTTTGAATTCATTTTAATATTTGTCTGCCATGTTCCCTCGGTGTTGATTAGCTTTAGCAAATGATTACTCTTTGTAAAATATAATGGCCATTTTTGTCACTCGTTGTTGATATCAACTTACCAATGATTGCCCCGCAATGCATATTTGCATAAGGTTCTTCACCAGTTAGGATCTCCCATAGTGCTATGCCAAATGAAAACACATCAACCTGTCGAAAGCCAAATCACATTTCAGGTTCTACCAATTGATATCAGTAAAATACCGCATGGAAAATATTTATAGTAGTTTTTTACTTTTTCTGATACCCGGCTAGTGCTCCCGTTCAATAGTTCTGGCGCCATCCATGGAAGGGTTCCTCGCACACCACCAGATACTAGTGTATTGCGTTTGATTCTTGATAGTCCGAAATCTCCAACCTACCAAACTTTCTTAGTTACTGCCAGTTAATATTGGAGAAAAATGTAAGATTTCTCCCAAAAGTGGGATCGATCACATCCATCCAGGTGAATCCCATCTTCAACTGTAGCAATCTGTGGTTTTCAACACACATATGCACAGAGGCATGTGCCGACTCAGTTTAGTACTAATTATCTTGCACACATCACCAGAGAAGATATAATTTATTGTGTATGTAAATTAAGTGTTGAAGACAAAATTTAAATAATATAACGTGACCTCTTTAACAGCTTAAGCTTTTAGATGAACATGTATCAGAACACATGAAGATCATAGATTCAAGTCTCATAGCCTCCATTTATCAGTTTGGATTGCAGGGAGGGAGATGCCAAAGGCAGGGCTAGTGACTGAATTTTAAGAATTGTGCACGTGTTATGCCTTTGATGGGAAAAACAAATCCTCCTGCGTGTGAGGGCCGTGTTAAAACAAGATTTAAATAATATAACATGTGACCTCTCCAACAACTCAAGCTTCTAGATCAAATGATTCAAGAATAGGTGTTACCTCTTTGTTCATGTGTTGCAGTTTAGGGCCCTCTTTTATCTTTTAAAACATGAACGTGTATTGAAAACTGTACGTTTTGGAGGATGCAAAACACAAAATAAACCATTTAACTTCACCTCATTTTAGAATACTATTTTCCTGTTTATAATACCCATAGTAGCTTGAATTATAGATATTCAAACATGCATTATGGCAATATCAGTAGCCACCGATGTCAAAAAAATGAATATAGATTTGAAAAGAAAAAAAAAAAAATCTCCCAACCAAGGTTTTATCCCTAAATTACGGAGCACTTTATAGTATGTTTTCCTGGTTGGGGAAGCCGGGTGCATGATCACATTCCTAATGCCAATATGCACTTTTTTTCATGAGTCACAGTTATTAACATGCCGTTTAAAACAATATCCACTCTTCAATTAGTCGTAAGTACCTTGCATATGGGTCGGTGTGGATCTCTCAGATTAACTAACAAATTGTCACATTTCAAATCAAAATGGACTATATTTTTTGAATGCAAGTACTCCATGCCAAAAGCTGCATCCATGGCAATTATGAGCTTCTTACGGCGATCGAGTGATCTGCAATTTTTATTTCAGAGAATCGTATTACATTATGAACAAGAAAAGTGCAGAAATGAAGTGGAAGATGTCTCACTTATCCTTCTTAATTAGGACATTTCTGAGTGATCCATTTGCCATAAATTCAGTTACGGTTGCCAATGTTCCCCCAGAACCATCTGGTACCACTCCATAAAATGCAACAACATTTGGGTGATGGAGATTGGACAGGATCTGCGCTTCCCTCCAGAAGTCTTGTGCCTGCAAAGGCAGACGATAATGAACATTACATGCATTTTACATTGAACCAGGTTTGCTCAGCAGCCCAAAGAAATATGACTTGTGAAGAAAGGAAATATATAAATGACCCACCAATCGTTCTTGTTCCGATGATCTACCAGAGAAACATGCTTTTTTTATTTTTTTGATGGCGACATCTGATCCTCTCCATTTCCCATGATAAACAGTTCCATATGTACCAGATCCTAACTCGCGCAATTCTTCAAGATCAGCATTCTTTATAATCTGCAAGAAAATTTGAATTATCAAAAGGCAGAGACTCAAACCTTAAGGACATATTTAACTAAAATTCCAATATGTGCACTTTAATGGTTTACTTAAATATAAAATCTCTTGAAAATGGAAACAAAAATAACTAAAAAGTTGATGTTCAAACATAATCTAAATTAGTTCCCACAAACAGCACCACATAAGAAAAAAAACCCATAGTAACCAGTTAAATGAGGAAAGGGAATTGAAGGTTCAAAAGAAAACCAAACACTTCTATTGTGAGAGAAATAATTGTAGTGTAACAAATGTGTGAATTATAAGGGCATTACCAGATGAACCTAATATCATGAGCATTTTATGACTGAAATTGATGCTTAATTAATTCAACGATCAAGCCATATAATTATATCAAGAATTAGTTTAGAATGATATGTAATCATTGGCAGAACGCAACCATAACTACTCTTACCCAAACCCATGCCCCCACCTGCTGCTTGAGTAGAAAAGGATAAAACCTCAGCGAAATTAAGATGGATGATAACAGGACACCTAGCATTTTTTTCTTGTTATTAATAAGTATTAAACAGATACCTGCAAACCATATATATCTGCTTCCATTTCAGCTATCATTGCATCACTAATCAATTCTTCTTTATGTCCATCGGAATGAGCATCCTACATTAAGCACAGGCAATGGCATAAAATTACATAGATGAGGAGATAATGAGACTAGAGATTCAACATAATACAGTAAAAAATAATTTACCTCAGAACTCGAATTCTTTAAAGTGTTCTCAGCTTCAGTAGCACTAGGAGATAGGATTTCCGCATTAACTGTATCTGCTACTTCTTGGACGATCTTGGAGCGAGATTCAGCAGTAGGAGATAAATGTAAACTAGCGTATTGAATAATTGGGACAGGCTTCTGCTGATGTTGTTCCTTGTTCTTACATAGTGGAGTGTCCTGTACCTTATGCTGCTCATTAAAAAATTTGAAATGGTTCAACTTTTCGATCTGGTGATCAGCATAATTGGCCAAGTCCTCATCGAGGAGATAGACTTCTCTCCTATAAATAGCATCCTTAGATGGATTCTGCATCAAAGCAGAGTTGTGCAGAACCTTATTTCCACCTGCATTATCAGCAACTGTAGGGTTATGCAGGTCTTCAGATCCTGTTACCTTGGGTTTCTCAAGACCCACCTCCTTTGGACATGCAACAGGTTGATGCTCAGGGACCTCATGTGAAACTAAACCGTTAGATAATCCCCCAAGTAAATCACTTAAAGAGCTTGCAGCATGAGACTGTTCCCTAGAATTGTGTATAAGCCCGGCAACTTCTGAGTTCTTGTCCCATGAAGTGTTGCTTTCTGGTTTGAACCTCATGACTCCAGATGAGGTATTCCCCATATGATTGTTTTGAGATTTCTCCATCGTTGAATCAATACATGGTTTCAAGTCCATTGCAGATGATGCATGGATAACACAGCTAGCAAGCTGTGCATCTTGTCTTGGAGTGTTGAAGCCCATAAGAGATGCTGGGCAATTGACATTTTGCAAATTTTTAATTGACTCCATAGCAACCATAGGTGACTTGCTACCACAAGAGTTCTCTACATTGTGTAACAGTTGGTCACTTGTGTCATGCCTGATCCCTATTTCAGAACTCCAACAATTTTCAACCTGATCATTAGATCCGGTTCTGCTTAATGACTCCGAGCCTAGAGGAAACATCAGTTCCACCCCTCTGTTAGATAGAGTTGACTCCACATTCGGTAGCTTACTATGAACTTGTGGCTCGACAAGGCCAATATTCTTGTGGAATTGAAATGGCTTTTCTTGAAAAGAAACTGGTACTTTCTGTGTAGATAATTGAGGTCTTGCAAAGTTCAAGGTGGACAACAGAGTCGTACCTTCTTGTGAGCCATGAATAGACCGCTCACCCTGTTCCTGAAGTTTGGAATCAGAAACGGCATGAGGCATTCCATGATGAGAACCAATTGAATCATTACATCCTGGCAAAATGCCCATCAGATTATCTGGGTGAGAGCGATGCTTTTCTGAATGAAATACCCTTCCCGTCATTCCTGCCATGTCATGACAGCTTTGTTCAAAGTTGCTGCTATTTTGCTCAAGTCCTGGCGGAGCCACAAGCTCTCCCTGGAAAATAGATTCACTCGAAACACTTGGCTGTACGATGTCATCTTTTCTAATAGGATCGAATAAACTCGTCACATTTATGGGCAACTGAGAGTTATGATAGTATGGAGCAGTATAGCAAATGGAATTCTCGGGTGGAGGTGATAATTGAGCAGTGCTGAATAAAATGGGACCTTCAGTACTGCCATCTGATGCAATATTTTCATACAATGCTGTGTTGTCATTCCTTAGATCTCCTTGTTGAACAGGAACGGGAGTAATAGAAGGGGATTGATATGGGAAATTGATCAAATTCTGAGATTCATTCAAAAACTGGGTAAGATTTGGGACACCAGGGTTGTCCTTCATTTCCAAAGGATGTGGAAGGAAGGGAGGGCTTTTCTTGAAGATTGGGTTGCTTTCTGCATTAGGCAATGAATGGCTCACTTCCACAGCAGAAGGCTGCCCATTAAAGTACGTCGAGGGGAAAGGATCAATCCCCACAATACCATTTACAGCAACAACATATTGATAATCAGGGTCTTTCTGTTGAACAGATCTGGCATCAAGTGTACAGGAGCTTTCAGATTCACTCAAAGGAATCAAAAAAATACGGAGTCGTTGAGAACCCTCAAGTTTTTCAACCCCATAATATTCCTCGATCATGTTCTGCAGATCCTCATCGGAAGACACAGATATAAGTGCATCAAGATCCTCTCCTGGGAGCTGATATTTAATTGAGTGAGGCTGGGCACAAATGCCCCATGTTTTCTTCACTAGCTCTTCCCATGAAAGATTCTTCCGTATTGATATAATACGTGTCTGTCCCCCTACATATCTGAGTTTCCCATCACCAGGACGAGGCAATATTTTACCACCGAAACTGCATAAAAACTTTATTTTTCCAGATTGAGAACCATCCGAAACTCTTAATCCAGAAGAATCCAAGGATCTAGAGGATTTGGATTCAGTTAACACCGGAGCACATTGCATTGAATTGGTCTGATCATTATATACCACGCTAGTAAACTTTCTTGGCATGTGTCCATTAGCACCAACATCGTTACAATATACAGCTTCATTATTAACATAAACCCCATTCTCAATCTCTGTAGTAGAACCCTTTGCAGAGGTAAATTCAGCGACATCAGAACCACACTCCGAATCCACTCTTCTCAATCCAAGAACTCTTGCAAGGTCCTCATAACATAATTGGTTATTCTGAATTTCAGGAACACCAACCTTCTTCTCATAGTTCAGAGCAACGCCATGCAAGGTAGGAACAACTTTTGAAGTAGTACGATCCTGAAGAAATTGCATCGAAAACTCCTCGCCTGTCTGTACAGATACATTGTTATTTACATTTTTCCAAACTGGCACCTCATTAATCAAAAGGCCAGAGGTTAAATCTTGCTGCACCCATTGACTGGAAGGACCAGATACCTCACCAGTCATTATTTCTGCTGGATTCTTGGATCTATTTAGCTTCATTACAGTGGTTTTCAAGCCTCAAATACCAAAATTCTCTTCATATGTCAAATTTTAACCCAAATTTACAATCCAATATAACTCCTCAAGCCTCCATTTATCTAGTAGCGTAACAAAACTTCCTATACAGACCCCAAAAGTAATTTCCAAATTCTTTCCAAACCAGAGCTAAATAAACCCAATAGACTGTAGGCCCTACTATAAACCAGTATACTTTGCCTTTTTACTAATAGCTTCTATGTGCAAACACTTTATTCATTAGTAAATTATACTATTTCTAAAAACACGAAGGAATGATGAATGCATATACCCATAAAATAATGCCTTTACAATATATACAGAGGATAAGAAAAAATCTTTAAACGCCCGGAAAGCTCACTGATCGATGATCCTTCCTTCAATACACAAATATTTTACTCCAGATCATCAATCAACCTTTACTGGTCAAGCACTCAATCTGAAAGTCAATAATCCAAGATCGAATCGATAAATATGATGAAATAAAAGTTGCTCGGATCTTTCAAAAAAAATTAAAATTAAAACTAAAAGTAACCGAATTTTGAAAAAAAGAAAAAGAAAAAGATATGGCCTTAGCAAATCGATAGAATTTGAAATTCTACATGTCTGAGAATAATAGAAACGATACAGGTAATTTAATAGTATGCTTACTCCTTTTTATCCTCTCCCCGTCTCCCTGGTTGGTTGCTCTGTTTTGGTGGTAAAATTATAACCAGCTAGTATTTCGTTCGATTTCAATATATTGATGAATTCAATTTTCGAAAAGTGTTTTGAATTTGGGAATTTGGAAAAGAATTGCTGCACATATAAATTTGTATTGGATCGATGAGAGAGAAAAGGAGGGAGGGCGTGGCTTACGCGTGGGAGTGTGACGTTACCGCGATTTAGGTGTCATCGAACCCACGGCCAGCTCCGGCTCCTTGCTCCAATTAGTATATGGAACAATTTCACTCAAGAGTCCTTACTCTTGGACGAGTGGTGTAAGTAGGTCCTCGATTATTTAAATAGAACATCTAAATCCTCGATCTTTCAACGATTTAACATTTCAATTTACACAAACATAAATCGTGTGTTCGACAATTAAATCAATGTGAATGTTCTCTAATGTTCTTCAATTACCCCCCTACCCCCCCTCCCCTCCCCTCCCTCAACACACACCACCGATCAAAATAAGAGGATGATAATTTTCTTAGCATATGGTTAGATTTGATTTTCTAACAGTTAAATTACGATTTTTACTATTATAATTTGATTGAACGACCTAGCGATGGGAGTAGGAAGAGAATACTGCAATTCCCAATTCGTAATCAATCTACTATCTTGATTAATGTCATGCACTGAGTATACTCATCTTCTCATACGATACAACAAAGTCGTCAACAGCTAGACGTATGGTTAACAATATCAAAATTGCACATATGATAACATGATTAGTACATTCTTTGGTTATACATGCCATACACACGCTATTGTAGAAGCTCAAACGGTGAATTCATGCACAATATAAGAATTGGTAGATTTACTACATCAATTGGAGATTGATTTTCGACCGCTACAATGTTGAGAGCTTGGGATTAAAGTGCTCTATTTGATAGGTTGGAGACTTTCTAGAGTTTTGTGCACTGAGTTGTCTTTGACAAATAATAATAATAATAATAATAATAATAAGATGAAAGTTGAATTTATTATTTTATAGTAACTTTATTTTGGCGGAAAATGTCAATGAAAAGGACCAATTGGCTAATCTGGGTTTGTAGTGAATTGGGCGGTGGATTTCTGGGCTTGGCGGTGGGGCGGTCGAAGCCGAAATTCCAAAAATTGTGAAGACAAAAGGATTTGAATTCAAATTAAAAAACATTGGTGTCATTTTGTATTAATTATGAATAACTGAAGGAATTAAAATCGGACTACCTTAGCAAATTCAATCCAATTTCAATTAATATTATTTATCTCATCGACGACCTTTCACTTCTCTTCTTAATGGAACATCAATTCCAACAATTTGACAGATTGATTCCATTTTTCGGATCGACGATTAAACGATTTTGGTTCGATCGTAATTTTCTTTCCATAATTTTAATATTAAACAAAAATATCATTAATTTTTATGAATTAATTGGTGTTATAACTTAGGGATGACAACGAAATCTACGAGGAAGGTCCCCTACCTCGTTTACCACGTCGTTTGCGCGCGCACACATGGTGAAAATCATTAGTTCTCTTTTTCAATTTGTTGAATAATTCATGTTCCCTTTAGAAATGATGATGACTCGTTTCTTTTTGATACAAAATTTATATCTTGAAATAAACTTTAAAAGAGATGGGTGATGGGATAGAGACCATGTTTCCCAGTATCCAACCCATCTGTCGGGACAACGATCCCCGTATCGTTTCGCCACGTGTACCTGAATTTCTACCTCATTCAAAACAGGACCCGACAAATATTGGGTTTAACGAGTTCTTTTATCATCCCTAAGTTTTATAACAATAAAATCTCTAGATTTCAAAAAATAAAAATGATAAATGATAAAGAACAATCTACTTTCTTTAGCGTGAAATAGAAATCATGAGTACAAATAAGCAAATTTACACCATTGTTTACCTATACACAATGTGATGAACGTATTTGACAAATAATCAAACAATTATCATTTGGGCCTTGAGAATCAACATTTTAGTCATACCAACTTCCCCGACATTCTCTTTGACGAAATATCTTCTCCAAGATTCTCTTCACCTACGCGAACCCAACTTCATAAAACATGATCATCTAGGGCCCGAGAATCAAGTCGAATATTAGAGCTCATCTTTCATGAAACGAAATTCATCGAGTTTTCACAATTATTAGAAAAAAAAAACGAAAAATAAAAAATCATTGAAAAGTCCATGCATAAGGAACCGTTCCCCATACCAAGACATTTTCACAAACATATTTGATAAATAATCATAACCCTTCACACTTGAATCAATCTAACCATCCTCACCCTCCTCTCTGGCGTGGCATAGTCCCTTCTCCGGCGAAATGGATTCTCAAACCACGAGCCCTCACATTTATTTGAATAATGAAAAGCTAAAAATTAATTTTGTTCGTTAATCGTTCTAGATTTGCGTATAGCAAAATAAAATCATTGACGCTAATAAAGAACTAAGTTAGCTAGTTTGTATTCTCTCCTCCAACTCCATGAAATTCCAGACACGTGCGCCCACGAATTCACGTTCATACCAATAATTACTAATTCGCTAGTGGTTCCCCACGTCCATATATACTAGGACCATGCAGTGTAGCCTCAATGATTGGTTGCTTATGATACATTGTATTTATCGCTATGGGCATGTTTGAGCACAATTTTTGGCTAGTGTGTTTGATGGTAGTGATGGCAA
>CAIGRQ010210745.1:0-25492 GCA_903798375.1 Fraxinus sp. D2006-0159 | reverse complement strand
TTGGGCCTTTAACCTTGGGCTGCATTTTTGGTGTGTTAACAATAGGTTTGCAACGGCATTGGATTTTGCTTCTTGCTCTCATTGGGGAAACTTATTTCAGATAATGTTTTGGTGTTTCGCTCTTCAATGATCCATCTGGAAAGTGAGAAACCACAATGTTTAGATTGAGCGAAGATAGTTTCCCTATCGAATTTCTTCTTTAACCCTGGAGTTTCATCAGCAATGGGTTCATGAAATTCACGCAACTCCAATTCTGATGCTCTATTCGTATTATTTTACCTGGATCATTCATCAATAAAGATCCGCCAGTAAAATTAGTGTTTCCATTCTTGGTAAAATGTCTCATGAACCTCGGTTCCTTTATCTTTCTCACATATTCATTTTTGCGGTGACCTGATTCAGTCAACAAACACTGTTCCTCTCCTATACCTACAGAAAATTGGTTGGCCTTTTCTCACCAACGAGACCATCTTCCCCTTGTGTTTCTCTTTGACTCTGATGAATGGAAACTTAGTGGGAAAAATCTAGGGCCAATTGATAACTGAAAAAACAGATAAAAATGGACTCAGGCGGTGGCAATGGTAGACAGTGGTTTGGGTGGGAGTTTTGGAGAACTTCTCTCTCTCTCTCCTTTTTTTTTTTTTAAGGTCTTTCGTTTAATTATTTTAATTTTGTGTGTGAGAATATATAAAGTTACGATTTTATCCTTATTGAAATTGTAAATCATGTAAATAATGCGGTCAAAATTATTTTTTTGAGTCAACTAACGAACTCATGAATGGAAACCATTCATTTGTCCTTTAGCCGCACATATATTTGAGAATTTTGGAAGTGTGGGTGAAATAAATGAAAATTAAGTTAAAAGCTGCAAAAAAATTGAAGATTTAGAACTGTTTGTGCAATTATACTTTATTTTAAGGATTAACCCCCACGTACAGGTGGGGGTTTCACAGGGGCCTGCCAGGCCTCTCACAGTCGGCGGGCCCCACATGTTTTAAAAAAAGGAAAAAAAACCCACCCCTCCCCCCTATGTGTCTTGCCTGTAAACCTACCCACCCCCCCTTTCCCTGTACTTGTAGCATTTCCCTTATTTTAAATATCAATGCAATTAATTTGATTTATTAGTATTTCTACTATCTTATAATTTGTGTTAGGGTAAGTGTTTATATATGGTTGACTTTAATTTTAAGGTTTTGATCATAATAAAGGTTAATCTTGTCGACTAACAATTGAATTTAATTAATCGTAGTCTTCGAAGCATTTAGTGATAAATTGATCGATTATTGTCCAATGATTAAAATAATCAAGCATTCGAGACAAGATTTTAAAAGCCAAACTTCATAGAAATATCAAGACGAGAGCCTAAAAGCCAAACTAAAAAAAAAAAAAAGATCACAGGCTAGACTATTTAAATCAAATATAAAGGTACTAATATTTTGATCATTAGCAATGATTGATAAAACTAAAAAATTATTTTATGAACTAAAAGTTATTTTAATTATCACTTGTATAAAATGTTTCGAACAAATTAAAATCAATTTTCAAAATGATATTTTGAATTTAAGATCATATTTTTAAAATATAATTTACCTTTGAAAAACTAGTTGAAAGCAAATGGCTATATATTGGATCATCCGAACTTTTATAGATCGACGATCTATTATTTGAACTTACAAAAAGTTTTGCAAATTGTCATCTATGAATATGTTCTCTTTTGAAATCAATGTAAAGTCCTTGGAGTGCATTAAAGAGAAATATTTTGAACAAATATTTCAATTACATTGCATTTATTTCTTCTAAATCTTCACATTGAAGAACTTTGATTGATTAAATCAAGCTCTTAAAGCATTATATTCATCAATGTTTCTCATTTAAATCTTGGAGTTTTATTCATTGTTATTAATTGAAGTGTTAGTCTCTTTTAATACATAATTTATTGCTATCATTTATTTAAAGAGGTATTTCATTGTAAAACCATTTTTTAAAATCTTTGAATCATATTAAGGTCCCTTGAAAACTAAACTCAATATTGTATAAGGATTGGTGTTAATTTGTTTGCAGGTCATCGAAAGCATTGTATAGGTTTGGATTGCACCATAAGTCAACCACTGTAGTGAAAAGGTATTGCTCGTGACGGAGAGTTAGATAATGAAGGACGTAGATCATTGCCTTAAATCAAACATCCATAAATATATAGTTTTCTTCCTCTCTACTCTTTTCATATATCGTTCTTATGATTATTACTTGATTGATCAAAGTATTTACGATTTACTTAATTTGAAATTATTTTTGAAAAAGTTTCATAAATCATTTCAACCCCTGTTGATTAGTTATTCTTTGGCTATCAATTGGTATAGGAGTAAAGTGCTCACTTTAATATTAAGATTTTATAATCTTTAATAATGACTAAACATAATCTTTAAAATTTTGAGGGGCATTCTATATGTCGTCCTCATTTCTTTGATGAATCTCATTATAACTACTGGAATGCTAGAACGATTACATTTGTTGAATCAATATATTATAACATTTGGGAAGTTATTGAATTTGGTCCATATGAGCCTACAAAAATTATTAAGGTTAATGGTAAACTATACTAAATCATTTCAAAATTTGGAGAGGAGTATGATGAAAAAGATAAACCAAAAACTATCTTTACATTCTAGAGCAAAAATTGTGCTCTAGATACAAATGTCGTATTAATATATGTTATTCCACTTTTGATATTTAACATGCTTTAGAAGTTACTTATATGGGTACTAGTGAATTGGAAGAAGCTAAGGGTCCGTTTGACAAGCAAAGGTGAAAAGGAATGCAAATTCCATGTTAGTTGGAAAATAAAAATTCACTGAACTCATAGGAATTCGTTTTCCATGAAAATAAAGAAAATGCAGCATAAAGTGGTTGTACCTTGGAATTCGGTTTCCATTTCTACTTTGCAATCAAATGGTCAAAGTGGAATTCGTTTTCCTCGAATATGACATTTTTCATTAAATTCGTTGCAATCAAACAAGGCCTAAGATCAATCCTTTGATTAAAGATTTTGAAATTTTCTTTATAAAACAGAATGAACCCATTGTTAATATAATTACTCATTTTATTGATATCGTAAATGGTCTTAAAGACTTTGATCGAAAAATTACTAATGATGAACTTGTAAGTAAAATATTTAGATCCTTTTTAGAAGATTGGAGTTCATTGAGGATGTTGATAAAAAACACTAAAGATGTCAAAACATATCCATTGGAGGAGATCTATACAATATTGATGACATATGAGCTAAGTCATGCTGAGATAAAGGAGACAATAAAGAAAAGCAAAGAGGAAACAAAGGAGCTTCCTAAGCGCCAAATTGTTTTAAAAAAACGAACATCGATAAAATAACTACAAGGGAAAACATGAGTTATTAAACATTTAAACATCTTGTCATTTTCATTTTATTGGGTATGTCTATATATTTATTTAAAGATAAATATTACATTATTATCCAAATACACACTTTCTAACAGATAAATAATAAATTAAATTACAATCCATCTCAATAGATGTTTTAGAATTTGAACAATAGTGCAACAATCTCTGTATAAACTATATAATTATTAATAAATGCCTTATTGATTGATGACAAATAATCCCCAAAGTAGAATAATTCAGCTAAGTGGAGGTTTCCTTGCTGATTTTAATTCCCTGAACCTTTTTTCTTCTGAAAGCAATTTTGCAAACCTGCAAGAGAAAATGAATAGGAATTTTTTAACATGAATAGAAATGTATTACAAATATGCAAAATAGCAGTTATTTAATTTTTTTTTAATGTTTATTCATACTTTTTCAGAGCATCCTCATTTGTTCCACCGTTTTCAATTGGCTCATATAGACCTGAATCCAAGTTGACCCTTGAAACTGGTTTCTTCAATAAACTTTGGCCAATTTCGACCAGGTTGTTCAGGTTTTCCTCAGTTGCAACATCAACTGAGGCGGCCGTCCCAGTTAAAGTGTCCTCCTTTCATCAAATTAAAAAATTGTCAGTTCTCAAAAAAGTAAACAACAATTTAAATAAACAAATTTTTTTCTAGATGAGATCATTACATCATGTCTTATATGAGACAGTACTCAACGCCAAAGATTTATGTGTTAGGCCTTAATTAATGATGAAATGGTGTAAGAAAAAATATTTGTTAAAGAAAAATATTTAAATGAGTACATTTTGGTCATAAACTTGACCTTTATAAATGATGTAGTTTAACGTTGCTCTTACTTGAATTCTGAGGTAGTTTTCTTTAGAATGAAATACTTCAAAAACAACAGAAATATGTAGATCCACCATATCAGCACTGGCTTGAGTGAAAGCATCTATTATTGGAGTGGAACCTCCATTCAGCAACCATTCAAAAATTCCCCATTTGGCTGCCTTTTGAGCACTATATTTCTTCTGTCCCTTTGACGATCCAGTGCCCACTGAGATGACTAAAAACCGTCCATAATCCATAGGCTTAATTGGGAAGAAATCTGGATTTTCATCCAAAATTTGCTTCGTAATTTGGTTGATGGCAACTAAGGCCTGTAAACATAGGAATGTTTTGATGAGTAAAAGATAGAGAGAATTGCAAAAACAAAATAATTCTTGTGTAAAGAAGAGAAACTATGTACAAAGAGTTTTGCATCATACTGGTTCATTACTAGATTTAGCCCCTGTTTGGTACACATTATTTTTTTCATTATCATTCTTCTACTCATTTTCAACCACACATTCTTCAATAAAATAATATTTTACATCATATCAATAATTTTTCCTTTTTTTTTAACCACACATTATCCATCAATCTACTATTTTAGAATGCATTCTTACAAATTATTAAGTTATTTGAACTTAATAACTTTAGTTTCTATAAAATTTGAAAACAGCGTTTAGGATGATCTTTGTGAGATGAGAAAGAGAATTATTTTTTTTTGGAAGAAAATAGTGAAAGTTAAGGATTAACTAGTATGGATTTCAACTTTGAAGAGTTGTGACAAGGATGTCCATGATATATTGAAACGATCAAACAAATTATGTTTATGTTCATCTCATTTATTTATTATATATAGCATTCGATGATACTGTTGCTGATGTATGTTTAAGTATACGTACACATGCATGCATATACATACACATATATACATAGAATTGATATATTAAGAATAGTTGCTTAGTATGCGCTAAGCTACATTGACAAGGTGCATCAATTAATTGGTTGATAAATTTATGGTTGATCCTAAGAATTAAATTTGATTTGTTAAATAAATTTGCCATATCTCGTATTTTAGTACAATGCTTAGTAGATCATTCATCTATATATAATAGTATAATAATAATTAGTTTACCGGATTATTCGCAGCAACACCACCATCTACGAGGTTGAACTCCCGTATGTTGCCTTGTTTAAATTGGTTCTTGAAATAATATGCAGGAAGATAAGTTGGAGCTGCAGATGTGCCAATGCATATATCTGAGAGTCGAGCGTCTAACGATGGCGTCCCTATGGCCTGTATATACACACATATATATATACGGACTTAATTATATAAATTTCCCGTTAGTGAACAATGTGAGTTTCGAAAACATGGATTAAAAAATAGAGATAGTATTTTGAAAGCAATATTCAGTTAAAAATTAATTGGTGGAAAATTATGTCGGCAAAGAAAAAAAAAATTAAATCTTTGGAATTAATTCTACAAATAAAAAATATAAAACTATTAGAAATAAGAAATAATTTAATAAGTACCTTGCTCATCTTATGCTAAATACCGATATTATGAAATATCAATTCATTGGTGATAACAAATTTGATTCAAATCTTAAGACCCACCAATGAATTATGCCCCCGTTTGGCCTCATTATTTCAAATTTAGTATTTTTTTTGGGAATGTGTGGTTGAAAAAAGGGAATAATTTTTGATTTACGTGTAATATTATTTTATTGATGATTGTGTGGTTGAAAATAAGAGAGAGAATAATACATTTTTGGGATAATGGAGCGTCAAACGGGTGCTATATATATCATGTTATGGTGCTTACAATAAAATAAGAATCCATGCTCAACCAATATCTAGTAGTAAGTTATAAAAAATTTAAAGAAAAAATAAACTTTTGTCAGTAATACCCAACAATTTCTCCGTCGGCAATCAACGACAAACAAGTTGTTACAGCATTAGTAATTCCGTTCAAATCACTGAAAATATTTATTTCCATCAGAATCAGCCACAATAACAATTTCAGCAATTATTGACGAACTTTTTGACGGGTTTCCATCAGAAATTGTGATGGCTTGAGACGCCTCTAGTTTTATATTTACAATATAATGACTAGAATAAATATTATTTCAATATAATTACTGATGTAATTTCAGTTTTCATATGGAAAAAAGGCACAAACAATAACAATTTCAGCAATTATTGACGAACTTTTTGACGGGTTTCAATTGCTCCATTTCAATTTATTATTATAATTTTTTTAAATGTCCCCTCAGAAATTCAAATTGTGCCAAAGGCTGTATGGCTGGAGACGCCTCTAGTTTTATATTTACAATATAATGACTAGAATAGTGTAATTTCAGTTTTCATATGGAAACAAGGCACAAACAATAACATCAGCATCCCACCGTTATGGAGGAAAGGAATGATGTAAAGAAAGGTAGACCTGGTATGTGGAGAAAATAATAGGTTGCAAACTCTCGATGTTAAATGTTGGAATAACAACATTAGTTAATGTCTCATCCAGTCGAGTCTCGCCTAGTTTCTCCCTTATAACTTTGTGAAGGTACTCTCCATCGTACTTCGGTCCGACTAAAGATTTAAACAGTCTTCCGACAAGTCCCAGTAAGCCGCTTCAATTGGAAACCAATACAAATACATATGCTTATCAATTAATAACCTGATCATATATCAATAAGATTTGTATAAAATGTACTTCTTGTTGAACTTTTCAAGTATAATTTATACCATTCTTGAGGAAAAATTCTAGAGGAATGCTCAAGATAAAAGGCCTTGATGTCTTTAGCTGCAAACAAAGGACGATTATTTTTGTCAGGAGCGGTTAACATGGCAGTTACTAGACCTCCTGTGCTTGTTCCTGCAATAATATCAAAGTAATCTGAAAGTCTTGCATCCTCTCCATCAAGCACCTGGAAACAACCTTAAAAATTAAAAATGAAAACTTAAAAAGAAACATATGTTTTGGTAGCTAACAAAGACAAAGTAGTATTCGAAATATACTGAGTTGAAAGCTAGAAAAACGATTCCATTTGCCCTAAACATCAATGGACTAACAAATAAATGGCTCTTCTTCCTAACAACTTAAAACTTTTAGAGTCACTCGACCTCACATCAGAGACGGATTTAGAGGAGGATTGGGCCGGGCTGTAGTCCCCGGTCCGTAAATATTTATTAGTGTAAAAAAAAAAAACTCTTTTGAAAATTCTTTTTATATGTAAATTTATTTTTCTTCTACATATAGTTGGGTATAGGATCCGTCTTACATGTTTAACAAATATTTTTCTTTTTCTTTTTTCGAAAGGGAAGAATAGAACAAAAAGCTATCTAAATTTTAATTACCTGAAGTTGTGATTCCAGATATTCAAGGATAGTAGCAGGAATAATTCCTCTAATACCACCCCCGTCAATGCTCAGAATTGTGATCAGATTTCCATAAGTAGGGGGCTGCATTTGAAATGACGATGAACCACTCTTCATAATAAATTAATTAAAGAAGATATAAGAGGAGCACTGCTGAGATTTTCTGTCCTTGCTTTTGGAAACTACTTGTGTACATAGGCGATAATTTATAGCTTTGATCAGGGCTAGTTACGTATGCATGGAGGCAAAATCTGCCGTGAAAAGAAAGAACTGGTCAGAGACACTATCTTACATAGGCGTGGAACTTCCACGAAACGAGTTATTGTAATGATTTTAATTACATCTTACATTGCTTAAGTCAACATTAAATTTGTTGGTTAGTGTTTATTTCAAAACTCCATCATTTAGAAGCTAATGAATAATGTAAGTGGTTGTACGTGCTATATCCTAAATTCAATCGATTTAGGTGGTAAACAGTTTTAATATGATTAATGTATTTATTTGTGACAAGATCTATTATTTAACTGAAATACTTTTCTAATAAACTGTATTAATAGGGTTTGTAGATTCTAGTAAATTTTTAATCACAAAAAGTTGCGATAGTGAAAAAGAAATTATATATGATTGAATCTTAAATTATCAATGATTGTAACTAATAACAAGATACGAATATCGTTATTATGATTATACTATCACGTGTAGCATTTCACAATTATGAAGTGAGTGGCTGATCTTATAAGTTAAAATGTAGTGACATAAAGATGGAAACGTGAATGTTTTGTTATAAGAACAAAACATTAGAGACTTGCTGGAGAGCAAAACATTAGAGATTGATGCACTTCTATATCTCATAATTCATCAAATTATATTGACAAATTGATTATAGTTTCACAGTAAATGAACAAATTTGATTTTATCATACCACGTGATATTTTTTATCGCATGTGTTGCCATTACTAGATGTTAATCTAGGAGATTAGGACTACGAATATAAATTAATTATAAATTAATGAAATATAATTTACCAATTTTAATTAAATCAAAATAGTAATTTTGATAACCCAAGAATAACTGATAAAGATGGGTTGAACTAGTTTTTAAAACTTTTTCAAAGAATTAATCTAAATTTAAAGTAAAGACTAAATATATTAATTCAAATAATAAGCACAAAGCAACCTCCTTTATTACCAAGTTCTCCGACAAGAGTAAATCATTTTCACTTTATTGATTGACTTATGGTGCAATCCAACCACTTACAACACTTTTGGTGGTTTACAAACAAGGAGCACTGATTTTTATACAATATTCAGCTTTACGAAACCTCAATACGACCCACACTATTAATCATTACGTATGACCCACACTATTAAGTTTTATGAAACCTCAAAATGACACAAACTATTGAACTTTACGGGACATCAAAATGAACCACACGCATGACAAAATGATTTTACAATGAAATTTATCTCTTAATAAATGATCCAAACAAATTAAGTACTAAGGGAGGCTAGCACTTCAAAAATAGCAGCAAATGATAGCCCAAGTGTTAGATTAAAATTTTGATGAATATGATAATTAAAAATTACATTCGATCAATAAAAGTTTTTCAATGAGAAGATAAAGAAGTTTTAATATAAAGAAGTTGAATAATTAGATGCAATGTAAGTTCAAAGATTTTCTTCAAAATATATCTCTTTTATGAATGATAGAAATAAGTTAATTTAAAAAGTTTGATTCAACAATCCAAATTTTTTAATTTGAAAATAAATGAAATGAATATAAATGTTAGCTCAAAGAATTCTGTAGAAATATATCCTACTTTGATGCACTAGAAACTCTTGTTAAAGAATGGAAAGAGCGACGATATTTATAGAGCTCGAAAAGCAAAATACTTCGTCCAACCCGGCAACCAACCAGACATCTGCCTTTGGATTCTAACGACTAAAATAGCCGTTATGCATATGATGCTAAAAAATCTGACTGTTGCATCAATTAGACATCCGTAAGGATGAACCAAACATTCACCTTTCACGAATTTATAGAGAAAGATTTTGCAAAACTTTCTAAGGATCCGAACGACCAACCGGACAAGCATCCAGACGTCTGCATGCTCATACTGTACGTTCGACCATTTTAGCAAAAGTTTTCCTTTTTAATCCCATTTGATCCGATATGAATATTTTGACAAATGTAAATTTTTTGGAAGGTGTTTTTAACAAGTTTTCACCGTAAATGATGTTTTAAAAATATGATCTAAGTTCAAATATAATTTTGAAAATCAATTTTACTTTTGATCAAAACATTTTATGTAAGTGATAATCAAAATAGCTTTTAGTGTATAAAATGACTTTTGAGCTTTTATCATTTATTTCTAAAGATCAAAGTATTAGTACTTTCATATTTGAACTAAGAAATCTAGTCTTTGATTACTTGAAGTTTGGCTCTTAAACTCACGTCTTGATCTTTCATTGACGTTTGATTATTTAGTTCTTGATCTTGATTTTTCTTTGACGTTTGTCTTGTAAGATCTTTTGACGATTATTGATGAATTTATTATTGAATGCTTTGAAGATTATAATCACTTTAAATTCAGTTGTTAGTAAATAAGATTAACTTATTTGTTATAATTAAAACTTTAAGGTTATAATCAACCATATGTCAACAAATTCACTTCGTTAGGTATCGTGATTGGAAACCTAATGTTTTACACACAAAAGGGAGACCTAGAAGAATTGAGTTACTATTAATTGACAAGTGTTGGATATTTTTTACAATTAATTAAATATTGGATCTGATTAAGTTTAAGTGATGAGCCAAACCCAATTAGACACTATTAATAAACTATTAGGATTGAGAATACATAACACACAATCATTATATTGTTAACACAGATTCTTTCTAAACACAAAATAGATGCTCGGTGAAAATTGAAATTGCTTTAAATTTCGTTGTGCGTGATTAAGTAAATTCTCAATAGTGGTAACAATAGTATCAAAGTAATTACCTTCCAAATTGACAATTGTTGCAAAGGGCACATGACGATGGCTACTTTGAGTAGAAGATTACCGCTGGGTTGTTCATTTAAAAGGGATTGTAAATATTCTAATTACGACTCTTATTTTAAATAATACTCGATTTGAGGACTTATTTTGGTTGTCACCCTTCTTTTATAAGTCGATTTTAAAGGTGGTATTAATTGTAGTAAAAATCTCATATTTTCTTATGATCGTTTTGTTTTTTCAATCTAATTATATTTTTTTTTAAAGATAAGTCAGATATATATTTCTGGACAATAGACCGTCATTAATTTAACTGGTCGAAAGATTTGTAATCTTGGTCTGTGACTCATTAATTTATTTATGCTAAATAACCGCGTTTTTGTCATATTATTATATCATCTTTGCGCCTGAAAATTGTGATATCCTACGTCTTTCATAATAATATTAAATGGTGAAAGAAATTGCGGGCACTCAACTTATTAATATGCAATTGACCTTGAGATTTTTTATTTTACTGGTCGGAGTTGGTAGTACATTCCACGTTATTCTAAGCTATTTTATAAGTGCTGTAAAATTAATATTTGATACCAATCTGTTGGGAAGATTTGATGAGTCTCAAACGAACCAAAGAAAACAAAATTTATAATAGAAATTTAAGAGAAGAAAATTGTACTTTCAAAACTCAACTTCTATGAGTCGATTTTTTTTTTTAATGATAAAATACTACAAATGAGCAATTTTCTTTTATACTATATTTGATACATAAAAAAAATTAATTGCTAATACATGAATTTTAAACACTCATTAAAATTCTTAAATTCATGAATAGAAACAAATTCATTTATAATACTCTAGATTTACATAGATCAAAATTCATCAAGTTAAGATTCATTGAATCTAGATTAGTATGAATATGAATATTAATTAATTAAGAATTAATAAAACGAAATTCATACATGACATTATTTTTGTAGTATTTATTACATATTGAAATACGAAAAGTAAGACATTATTGAAAGAATAATATTATTCATAGCGAAAACTACTGGTAATCGCCTTACTTGGCATACACATGACAATTTATTATTTGACGAATGAGACAATACAAAATTACCACATTAATGATCAAATAAGAAACTTCGATGTTTATGTAACGTATGGCGATTAACAGTACTATGAATATCATTACTTTTATTGAAATAATTGAATTGTAATAGCGTGAAAATCGTTCAAAAAATGATTCTTACTTAATGTGATATTTAATATATTATAAATAGAACTAATTTAAATGTTAGTTAATAGTTAGTTATAAAAATGGAGGGATACAAGCAAACCAAGAGCAATCCGTTAGACTAAAAATAGCTATACAAGCTAGATAGCTCCAAGGCCACTTTATTCCCCTCACAGATTATAAAGCGACAAAAACCACAATACTATAATCAATGAAATTGTGTTATTTATATTTCGTAAAATCTCTACTTTTATGTCTATTGATTAATGAAATTTTATATGTTACAGTTTAGTTCGGAGCAAAAGGACTTTAATAAATAAAAATAAATCTAAAATAATATTATGTAAGAAAAATTTAAAAATAAAACTTGAAATATAACCATTGAATATGCTTCTTTATGAACGGAGGATAAA
Organism: Fraxinus sp. D2006-0159; assembly: GCA_903798375.1. NCBI lineage: Eukaryota > Viridiplantae > Streptophyta > Magnoliopsida > Lamiales > Oleaceae > Fraxinus > Fraxinus sp. D2006-0159. The sequence goes on along the minus strand of CAIGRQ010210745.1, from coordinate 13,239 downwards.
TAGTTGACCAAATAGAGATTAGAACATTGGCGTTGGCAATTGCTGATTCAGTAGATCTGCTGGCGGCTTGCAGTCATTTATATTTTTATTATCAAACGACAAAAGAAATATTTATTACTACATGGCTGCTTCAAATCTTTTAATATAAAAACAAGTAAAATTTAAAGTCAGCAGTCAATCAATTAAGATAATTCAAAATATTGTACTGAACATCTCATAAGCTAAACGTGAGTAATTGACAGATATTCATATTTATTTTGCCGAGTCCGTTTGCGTTTCATTTGGTAGAAATGGATAATTCGAACATTGATAAAATAGAATAAGTAAATTGAGATTTTACTTTTTAATATTGTATACCAAATAAACTATTGAATCCATGTATCTTTTAAAGCTATCAATCTAAATGATATTGTGTTGAAAATCCAAAATAATTCAAAATATTGTACTGAACATCTCATAAGCTAAACGTGAGTCATTGACAGATATTCATATTTATTTTGCTGAGTACATTTGCGTTTCATTTGGTAGAAATGGATAATTCGAACATTAATAAAATAGAATAAGTAAATTGAAATTTTACTTATTATTATTGTATACCAAATAAACTATCAAATCCATGTGTCTTTTAAAGCTATCAATCTAAATGATATTGTGTTGGAAATTCAAAATAATTTCAAAACTTATTTTGAGTCGAGTTTCATATAAAGAAAGTTCAAAACATAAGTAAATTTATTGGTCTATATAATGTGGAGTACTTCTATTGCGGGACGCGATTGTTGTATCTTGGTGGACAAATGTTGAAAATCGTTAGTACCCACAAGTCAACCGAACTCATATTCATACATTTTTCGTTTCTACTTTACATATTTTGTTTCAATAAGATAAAATTATGTTCAATTTTATGCTTGTAAAATGTTAGTTATCAAAATATATTTTATGCATGCTAATTTTCCCAACATATTGATACTTTTCTTTTGTTTACTTGTTTTATCATTAATGCCCAAATAGTATGTTAGGGAGAAAACAAACAATTTCACATGTCTGCCTCATTTCTTCCTCTCACACTCTTCGCTTCACTTCACTTCTTTCCTTAATCGTCCTATCCTCTTTCTATTTCGTCGGGACCATGCTCATATGTTTGTTTCAGAAACTTCTAAACTTTTTTGGATCATAGCATCATGGTCCCTATTGATCAAAAATCAATAAATAGGCTCTGCAATGAAGAGAGAATTCGGAAGCCAAAACTTTGACCTATACGACCGCATAGGCCTTTGTGGCTTGCGACCCGCATATGTCCTGCGAGTGATCAACCTATGCAACCGTATAGAACTAAAAAATAGCAGTTAAGGCGTTTTTTGTTTGAATTGTTGGTGGCCTTTGGTGAAAAGTAGGGTGGGCAACGGGTCGGGTCGGGTCATTTTTTACCCAAACCCGACCCGACCCGAATTTACCGGTTTTGGGCCATTTACTATAACCGAACCGCCCCGCTTGTTAACCGGAACCGACCCGACCCGCATCGGTTCGGGTCGGGTCGCAGAGCAAAAAAATGCAACATTCATAACCAAAGAAAGATTTACACCTAAAACAAGAAAAGCAAGATTTACACCCAAAGCAAGAAAAGCAAGATTTACACCTCTTTTCCATTATATGTAATCAAATTCAGAAAAATGTTGGCAAAATGGCAACACATTATTACTCAGGGGTGGCGCCTCCGTGAGAGGACCGTTTCATATTTGCTCCGCCACTCTCCTCATCCTCCTCATCCCACTATCATTCCTCCTTAATGTTGGCAAAATGGCAACACATTATTACTCAGGGGTGGCGCCTCCGTGAGCGAACCGTTTCCTATCTGCTCCGCCACTCTCCTCATCCTCATCATCCCACTATCATTCCTCCTTATTTTGAGTGGTTTTTTGGTCAAGTGTGCTTACTGCTGAGAGTTGGAAGAAGACAAAAAGTTTCTTCAAATTTCTGACATTGATTACAGTCTATTGTGTGGCTAAAATAGACACTCTAAAACAGCCAATATACCTGAGTGCTTCGCCGCCGGCGTCGATGGCTCTGAGTTTGGGCAAGAGAAGAGTTTGCTCTGTAGAGTCGTTTTCTTCTTCGGATTGAATGAAACGATGGCGTTTTGGGAGGCAGCGGTGGTGACTGGTNAGTTTGCTCTGTAGAGTCGTTTTCTTCTTCGGATTGAATGAAACGATGGCGTTTTGGGAGGCAGCGGTGGTGACTGGTGAAGCAAGTAGTGGACGATGTAATTTTCAGGTTCACGAGGGAGGAGGGTTGGGCGGAGAACGTGGCGACGACTGTTAGCTTTGGTGGGCTCTAGTGGTGGAGATTGAGGAGGTGGAGGCGCTAGTGGTATGAAGAAGCAGAGAGGGCCAAGGTTTTCAACATTGGTTTGGTCGGTTTAACTGGGTTTAAACCTGAACCGACCCGACCCAAATAACTTTATAACTAATTTAAAACCCGACCCAACCCGTTTTTATTTTAAACCGACCCGACCCGACCCGATCGGGTCGGATCTGTTTTGCGGTTTTCGGGTTATGGGCCCAGCCCTAGTGAAAAGCTTGTAACTTTTCATATTTTTTGGTACTATTTCATAGGTCTTGAATGAAATCTATAAATACATGATAAATTATCACATATAATAATAATAATAATAATAATAATAATAATAATAATAATAATAATAATTCAAACTACTAGGGATCAAATCTTCATTTCAAAAGATAGAATTTATATTCCTTCTTTCATATTTAAGTTTCCTTCAAAGTGTTCTTGAAGTTTTTTGGTAGAAAACACCAAGTGTTTAAGTATTTTTCTATTGCAAAGCTTGATTAATCTTACAAACATTTGCCAATATCCCTTTAAGCATAAAATTCAATCCGAGAGGGTGCAAGTATTGTCTGAGGGCAACGGATTTCGTATTCAAGCCTTCATCTTTAATTTTAGTGTTCTTGTTTTTGTTCTTTATTTCTTCTCCATCCCCTTTGTGTGAAAATATTTTCCCAACAATCTCAAACAATATTTCGCAATAGAAAATGAAACTATGATGACAACGATCAAATTCATGAATCAAGATCTTATCAAATTTCACAAGATGACAAGACGAGTTGAAGTTCCCACGACACCAAAAAGCACCTTTTGCAACGGCCAAAAAAACGATGCAAATGGTCTTTTGTAGCGATTTAGCGTGTGTTGTGGGGGTCGGTGTTGCCGTTGAGGGAAGAGATACAGAAATGTTGCAAATTTTTTATTTTTAGTAAACATTGCAAAAAATTAAACTTTTCGCAGCGTTCAATAAACGTTACGAAAGGTGACATTGACAACATACATTTATCAAATGTTGCCAAAACTCAATTACATTAATCAATGCAACATTCACTTATTAAAATATTGCGATAGACCCCATTAACAACACTTAACTACCGAATGTTGCCATTTTTGTGTTACAAAAGCTCATTTTTGGCATAGTATCCTTCTCACTTCATTGTAGATTTTCTACATTCTTGATCCAAAATTAGCACTTGTGGATCCAACAGATGAAGATACTGAAACTGTAAAGATAGAGAGAGGCAAAAGCATCAAGAGTAAGATCTCTACACAAATACATCATTAGCAAAAGATATATGGGATGCTTTGGAAAACAAGTACAAAATCGAAGAATAAGGTACAAAGAAATTCCTTGATAACATTTCCCTTCTTCCCCAAGTACACGAGTTACAAGTTCTTGTCAACAAATTGAAGATGGTTAAAATTGAAATTTCAGAATATTTCCAAGTGGGAGCAATCATTGCAAAACTCTCGAGGACTTTGAAAGGCTATTGGGAGAAAATAATGCATAGTTCTGAATATTATTCTTTGGAATAAGTGAAAAAATATCTTCGAATTGAAGAAGAATTGAGGGAAAGAGATAAGAATGACAATTCTTATGAAATCACTTCGCATGTCAATGCTGTGGAGAAGATCGAACTTTCAAATAAATCCAACAAGAGAAACCCTTCTAGAAACATTGACAAGTTTATGAAAAAAAATCCTAGTGAGGTTGCTTTGTAAGTGGGAAATCCGGACATTACACAAAGAAATGTCAACAACGAAAGCAAAATAACTTCGAACAAAAAGTGAACTCTATCAATGAAAGACAATATTGTGAACATCGTTAGCGAGAGCTATGCAATCAAGGAAAAAGATCTCGGTTGATAGTATGATAAATGTGCAATTGCACATGTATCATATTATAAGTCTTTATTCAAGACCTATTATGAAGTGGATGGAGATCAAGATATTCAAATGGGTAACGAAGGCCGTTCCAAAGTAGTTGGGAAAGAAAACTTAGAGATTATCTTCACTTTCGGGAAAACCGTTACTTTAACAAATGTAACCAATATTTCTGAAATGAATAGGAACTTAGTTAGTGGTAATATCTTAGACAACCTGGCATAAAAAGTGTTAATGAGTCTGGTAAACTTGTATTTTTCTTAAATGAAAAATTTGTAGGAAAAGACTATTCTAGTGAAGAAATGATGAAACTTTGTACTGTTGAAAACATTATTATTAAAATTAATTTTGTGTATATTTTTTATTAATTTACTTTATGGCATTGAGATTATGTCACATAGGTAAGAATGCCATGAAAAGAATGTTAAAATATGACTTAATATCATAAAATGAAAATTATGCATTTAAATGTAAAACATGTGTAGAATTTAAAATAACTAAGATGCATTATCAAAGTGTAAATAGGACTTTTAATATTTTAGAATTAATTCATACGGACATATGTGAATTAAATGGTATGTTAATTAGAGGTGGAAATATGTATTTTATTACCTCTGTAGATTATCATTTTAGATATACTTATGTTTATTTAATGAAACATAAATATGAAACTTTTGATATGTTTAAAACATATAAAAAGAAAGTTAAAAATTAATTAAATAAGAAAATAAAAGCTCTAAGAAAGTCAATGTTGTGCACCTAGAACACCCGAACAAAATAGTTTGGCTTAAAGGAAAAATAGAACTTTAGCTAAAAATAATAAATGTCATGTTTACTTATGCTAAGCTGCCATTTAATTTTTGTGGTGAAGCATTGTTGAGTACATGTAGGATATTAAATAGAATTTTTTCAAAATTTACAAAAATTTCTCCTTATGAATTATTGAAAAGAAAAAACACCTAACATTGGATATTTAAAAGTGTGAGAATGTCTTGTCTATTGTAAGAACATGAACTCTAATAGGACCAAGTTGGGTCCAAGAGGTATTAAATGTGCGTCTTTTTAATCAATCAAAACCCCTTTCCCAAGTTGTTGGTTATGCTAGTAATAACAAATCATATAGATTGTTAAATTTGAAGACCAATGTAATAATTGAATCAAGTGATATTGAGTTTTTTGATAGTTCACTGTCCTCATATAATGAATTAAGGAAAACTTATAATAAGATGAAATATCATCTAAAGATGTTCATAAATCTAATGAAGTGCATAGAAGCAAAAGAACTCAAATTGAGAAGTCTTTAGGACCGAGTGAAATTGACTCTCAACTTATTTCGTTTTATCTAATAGAAGGAAGTGAGAAGAATGTTGTAAGAACAATTCATTTTGTTCTATAAGTGGAGATTGATCCTAAAAATTATAGAGAAGCTATGGTTTCTCGTGATAGTATCTTTTGGAAAGATGAAATTGATTCAATTAAGTCAAATAATACATAGGAACTTGTTGATTTATCACCCGAATCCAAACCTATTGAATGTAAATGGTGTTTAGGAGAAAATACAATGTTGATGGTTCTCTTAATACCTTTATAGTTAGATTAGTAATTAAAGGGTATCAACAAAATAAAGGAATAGATTATTTTAATGCCTATACACTAGTAGCTAGAATAACTTCAATTAGAATCTTATTTGCATTAGCTTTGATACATGACTTTCATGTTCATCAAATGAATATCAAGACAGCATTCTTAAATGGGGATCTTAATGAAGAGGTTTATATGGAACAACCCAAATGATTCGCACTACCTAGAAATGAACATAAGGTGTGCAAATTAGTGAAATCCTTATATGGTTTAAAGCAAGCGCCTAAGAAATGGCATGAGGAATTTGACGTAGCTACAAATCCATTTGGTTTCATAAATAATAGTGTAGATAAATGTTTATATTCTAAAGCGTGTGATGAATATATAATCTTTATTTGTTTGTATGTTGATTATGATTTATTATATGAATGGAATCAAAGAAAGGAAGAGGTTTCTATGTTTCACATTAAAGATGAAACATCTTAGACAAGTGGATACCATATTAAGTATCAAAGTTACAAAAACTACTGGGGTTGTTTTTACTTGAGTTAATCACATTATATTGAGAATGTGATTAATAAGTTCAAATATTTGATCATAAAAGATTCAGTACCCCTATTGATCCAAGTTTAAAACTAATAAAAAATGATGGAAGAGAAATTACTTGATTGGAGTATGCAAGTGCTATAGGGAGTCTAATGTTGTAGTTCAATGCACAAGACTAGACATAGCACTTGAAATTGTAAACTTAGTAGGTTTACTATTAATCCGAGCAGGAAACATTAGAAGGTCATTGGAAGAGTTCTTGACTATTTAAAGAAAACTAAGAAGTTAGGTTTACAATATTCTGATTTCTCAGCTATATTAGAAGGATTTACCGATACTAGATGGATATCTAGCGTGGGTAAAAGTAAATCTACTTCGGGTTGGGTGTTTGTTCTTGGAGGACGTGTTATTTCTTGGAAATCAAATAAACAAACATGTATTAAACAATCAACTATGGAATTTAAATTTATAGCATTATCAGATACTAGAAAAAAAGTTTAGTAGGTTAATGATCTTCTTTATGAGACACCTTTGGGATCCGAAGAATACATTTTCGATATCTATCATGTGTGATAGTCAAGTCATATTAGAAAAGGCATACAATGAGGTAAACAATGGGAAGTCTAGACATATGAGTCTAAAACATGACTACATAAGGGAATTAATCAAAAGTGGAATAATTTTTCTAAATTATGTTAAGTCAATTGAGAATCTAGCAGATCCTTAACTAAACTTCTAAATAGAGATTTAGTAATATCTACTTCGAGTAGGATGGAATTGAAACTCTTAAAATGAAATATTCACCAATGATTACAACTCTACCTATCATTACTTAACAATTAATTCTCGGGTTCAAAGGGTAACAACAAGTCATTCGATTGTGAATAGTTTCAACATTATAAGATCCACGATAACCCTATCCTAATAATATAATGTTGGTTGTTACTTGAATGAGGGTTGAGATTTAAGATCTTAACAAAATTCAGTACTAAAAAACAAGTATATCTAAAAGTAGCAAAGATATTAGAAGAACTTCACGTAAATGAACTTCGAGTGGTGCCGCCTCAATAGAAATCGGAGTTTCTTTCTTAAAAGTTCGTTGAATAGGATAAGCGCGATGCCATATTAGCGTTGGACGAGATCGAGAAACTTGAGAACACGTGATACTTGTGTGGGTTCTTACCAGTATTATCACAATGAATGATTGGTTAAAAACTTTCTTGGTATCTTTAATTTCGACTTTACTTTGTTTGAGTTACACTATGGTTAGACTCAAATGAAAAATATATAATCCTCATGCATAAGTATTGTATATTTTGAATATGAAATTTTATTGAATTGAACAAGTGGGTGATTGTTGAAACTATTGTTCAAAATCAATAAAATAGACTTTGGAATAAAGAAAGGATTCTGAGGCCAAAACTTTGTCCTATGCAGTCGCCTACGGTCGCATAAAGATATGCAGGGCGTATGTGCCCTGCAAGTGATCAACAATATGATCGCATAGGTTTGATATATGCAGTTGTATAGAACTAAGGCTGTTTTTTGTTTGAATTCTTGGTGGCCTTTGGTAAAAAGCTTGCAACTTCTCATGAATTTTTGGTACTGTTCGGTAGGTTTTGATTGAAATCTATAAATACATGATAAATTATCACATCAAAATAATAATTCAAACTACTTGGGGATCAAATCTTCATTTCAAAAGATAGAATTTATATTCTTTCTTTCATATTCAAATTTCCTTCAAAGTGTTCTTGAAGTTTTAGTAGAAAACACTAAGTTTTTAAGTGTTTTTCTATTGCAAGGCTTGATTAATCCTACAAACCATTTGTCAATATCCCTTTAAGTTTAAAATTCAATCCGAGAGTGAGCAAATATTGTTTCAGGACACAGATTTGTGTTTAAGCCTTCATCTTTAATTCCAATAACTTGTCTTTGTTCTTTGTTTCTTCATCCTCTTTGTGTGAAAACATTTTTCTAATAGTCCCATATCGAATAGGATCCAAAAGTGCTCGCAGATGTAAAGTGTTAGAACGAAAAAAATAAAAAAAATGAAGAATCTAACTAGCAAATTGCATTTGAAGCAAGGCCTATATTCTCGTCATACGACGAAAGATATAGCTATTGAACATCACTTAGCTATTTTAAAGGAAATCGTAGACGATTTGAGAACTTGGAGGTTAAATAAGATGAAGAGGATTTTAGTTTGATTTTGTTGTAGTCGTTGTCTACTTCAAATATGTCTTTTAGTGACACGGTCTTATACAATTCTGATATTCTCACCAGTGAAAAAGTTTATGATGCCCTATTTTCAAAGAAGAAAATGAAACATCTCATTAGATATAAGGCTGATGGAGATGACCTTATAGTTGATGGTGGTTATGTGAAGGGAAAATTGTGATTTAACTTCAGTAATAAAATCAGTAATTATTACAAGAAGAAGGGGTAAATGATAAATGATTGCCATAAGTTGCGGAATAAACAAAAATTGGTTACAGCTAATAGGAAGGGAAAGCAATCGATACTTAGGGTGAAACCAGTATTGCAAAAGATTATCACGATGATGGAGATATTTCTCATTGTGATTCTTGTAACGATCCAAATTTTATATATTCTAGTCACTACCAAAAAATTTCTTAATAATTTAATTATTTATGAATTTGTGTATGAATAGTTTACACAAAATTGATTGTTTCCATATTCTTTAATTAGTTTATTTATCACCTAACTGGTATACAGATCAAATTCAGAACTAATTTGTTCACTTGAACAGTAAGTGTATGAAGATTAACAAGCACACAATATTTAAAAGCATGAAACATAATCATTGTTTTGTCAAAATCATAGAAGAAATGGAAGGACTAAACTAGATTTAATTAACTGTAAGTTACTCATGACTAGTAAACTTGACGCGACCCTGAGAAATTTTTATTTTGAGACGTAAATGCATGTATACATGATGCTTTCAACATTTAAGTGTCAGCATTGAAAGGCAAATAATATTTACCACAATTCATGATAAATAAGCAAACTTAATAATTAACACGGTCACCATCTAGTCGACATAAGAAAATATATAGCCAAATAAAATCATGTTCCAAATTCTTAAAATAATTATTCAAATAATAAAAATAATAAAAATTTGTCTTATTACACTGGATTAATTTATTGTGTCCCATAAATTTTGATGCCACGATTGCACCTTATCACCCACCAACCAACGACTTTTTCTAATATGTGAAGAGTAGAAAAAAGGGTTAGTACGTGGAAATACTCAATATGATACAAAATAATGGTGCAATCCCAAATAAAAGATTTAAAACATGTGTAAAAATTATCATACCGTCACCATATCTTTAAAAACCAATAAGATCTCAATAAATATCATAACTTTGATACTGGATGACCATAACATACATGTCATATCCTTTTATTAATTTTCATTAGCATAATAATTTAACAACATGAAAAAATAATTTAGATGAGACAAGAATCGATTGCACATCGTTATCCTACCTTATTAGATCAAAAAAATTTGAAAGGAAAAAACCAAAATCACATTTTAAATCTTTATTTGCTACTTATTTGTCGTACATGTGTATCTATATATTCTAGGGTGAAACCTCCTGTACGGTATTTAAGGTCTAAAAGGAAGTTGAATTTATGGTAAAATTAAACCACAAAGTGTCGTGTTCCATCATATAAAGGTACTACAATCATTATCCCATAAAAAAAAGGGAAAATGCTTTATCTCCAATGAACACAACACATGACAGCCAACCCAGCTAACTCAAAAATCACAAATAATAAAAAGAAGGAAAAACCATCCATACATACAACTCAAAATAAAAAATAGTAAAAAGAAAAAACAATCCATACCCCTTTTAAATTTAAAATTATAATTAAATAAAAAACTAATTTTTAACAACTTCAAACTACAATATATTAGAGCTGACTTATCCGAATCAACTTTTTCTCGAGCCTAAAATAGATAATTAAACTCAAGCTATCCAATGAACCTAATATTGATATATCATTGCTCTTTGAAAATTTAAATATTTTGCCCAAATAAAATTGAATTAATACATATATTACTCCAGTCTCCCAATTTTTCAAAATATAAAATATATCATCTAAAATAATTCAATTCAATTCTATGTAATTTTCAGGACTTTACAATCTCTCCTCCTTAAATATTTTCGTCCTCGAAAATTACCTTGACCAATTGAAGTGTTTTGAATACTTGATTTTAAGCTCCACTTCCTTTTCCCAAGTTGACTTCTCAAGTCCATGATTTTTCTATTGAACCTTGACTAGGGGAACCTCTCTATTTCTTAATTGGAGCACATTTCTATCCAAAATATCGTTGGGACTTCTTCATATGACAAGTCTTTTTGTATCTTCAAAGTCTAATAACTTACCACACGCATGAATATATTTTCTGAGTGTCGAAACATGGAATACATTATCTACTACCACAAGTTTGTGATGTAAGGCAAGTTGGTAAGCCACAATACCAATCTTTTCTAGAATTTTGAAAGGCCTAATAAAATGTGGCCTCAACTTTCCTTTTTAACCAAATCTCAATACACCCTTCATGGTTCTACCCTTAGAAAAACTTTGTCACCTACTTGAAATTCTAAATCATTTCTTCTACTATAGCATAACTTTTTTGTCGATCATGTGCTGTCTTTATTCTAGCTCTAATCTTGTCAACTTCCTCAACTGTCCGTTCAATAATTTTAGAACCCAAAATTCTATTCTCTTAGACCTCATTCTAATGGATTGGGAATCTATACTTCTTACCATAGAGAGCTACATATGGGGTAATGCCTATATTGGTTTGATAGCTAATGTTGTAGGTAAACTCTACAAATGGTAGATGTGTCTTCCAACTACCACCAAGATCCAAAACACATACCCTCAACATATCTTCAAAAGTTTGAATTGTTTTTTCTAATTGTCTATCCACCAGTGTATGATAAGCAGTACTAAACTTCAATCTCATCTCCATAGCTTCCTGCAAGCTTTTCCAAAACTTTGATGAAAACCTCGGGTTTCAATCGGAAACTATGGTGACTAGAACTCAATGCAATCTAACTATTTCCTTGACATACAATTGTGTGAGTTGTTCCATGTTGAAATTTACTTTGATTGGCAGAAAATGAGCTAACTCTGTCAAACGATCGACAACTACACAAATAGTACTGCGGCCTTCTGCTGATCTCGAAAAGCTTACCACAAAGTCAATCGTTATGTGTTCTCATTTCCATTCTAGAATATCCAATTATTTTATTAGTCTTGATGGTCTTTGATGTTCCACTTTGACCTACTAACTGATAAATATTTCTTCACGAACAGACTAACTCATCCTTTTAGTTTCTCCACCAAAATGTATCTCGAAGATCTCGAAACATTTTTCAAGTACTTGAATATGCAGCATACGGGGTGCAATGAGGCTCTTCTAATATCTCGTTCCATATTTTCTCATCCTTAGCCACACACAATATTTCTTTTAAAGTCAGCGCTTTATCTACAAATACTTAAAATCCTATACGTTTGTTTGTACCAACCTCAATCTTAATCTTTTGAAGAAATAAATCATTATCCCGTGCTTCCTTGATTCGATCCCAAAGAGTAGGTTGAATCATAAAAGTTTTTATTCTCACTATAGTCTGAGTCGACGGTGTAATGAATTCTAATCTCAGTTTCACAAAGTTGTTTATAAAATGTTCCTATACCATGGGTAAAACTGCCAACTGCGATCCTATCTTTCTGCTTAAGGCATTTGCGACTATGTTAGCCTTACTAGATGGTAAAGAATTGTTCAGTTATAATCTTTCACTAACTCCAACCATCTTCTTTGTCTCATATTCAGTTCATTCTATGTGAAGAAATATTAGAGACCTTTTTGGTCCGTATGAATTTCACACTTCCTACCATAGATATAATGACTCCATATCTTTAAGGCATGAACTACCACTGCTAGTTCCAAGTCATGCATCAAATAGTTCTGTATATATTGCTTTAACTGTGTCGAGGCATAGCAATTACCTTTCCATTTTGCTTCAAAATACAACACAAACCCTACTTAGAAGCGTTGTAAATGAAAAATCCATCAAAACCTTCTAGCACTGTCAACATGGGAGCTGATACTAATCTATGCTTGAGTTCGTGAAAACATTTTTTCGTCCTCTGAAACATCACACCCTTTCTAGTCAATTGAGTCACCGACCTTGCTATTTTTTAGAAACCCTCAATAAATCTCCTACAATAGCCAGCCAACCTCAAGAAACTACAAATTTCACCCATACTGGTCGATCTAGGCCAATTTCTTATTACTTCCACTTTAATTGGGTCTACCTCAACACTTTAAGTGGTAACCACATGACCTAGAAAACCTACTCAATCGAGCGAAAATTCACATTTCTTGAATTGTGATTATGCCCAAAGAATAATACATTAATTATAGTCCAGCTTTGGGGTGTCGTATTCACAAGAAAATGGGAAAATTATCAAGGGTTCCAAAAATGATGGTTGTTCTCACAATTTATAGTAAATAGATTTGCTTGTCACGAAATCGAGATTAATTTTTGAAAATAAGGAAATTAAAGTCAATGAATAAGATAGTAAATCGTCGAGATTCTCTCAATCGGATCGGATCAATTATTCCATTTTTATAAAATAATTAGAGGCTTTCATTTCGGCACTCTAATCGGAAGATATGTCGTTTAAACCCAGTTTAATTCTAACGTGATTCTAATGGTTAATCTTCCTATTGCAATGTCACACTTGGTTTATCGAAGTCAGATTCAAAATCGACTGTAAACTAAAGCATAAAGTAGTAGATAATCACACCAATAAACTTAAATATTGAGATTAAAAACT
>CAIGRQ010210741.1:0-21330 GCA_903798375.1 Fraxinus sp. D2006-0159 | reverse complement strand
CTTGGTTGTTGGTAATAATTTAATTCTACGTTTACATCATAGCTCGTGATTCATTTGGTATCAAAACCCAACAAATTGTTTTATGCTTGTAAATTCCCATTTGTGATTTTCTCAAACAATTGAACCAATATAGTGGGAAGGAAAATGCAATTAGTTATGATCGTGAATATATATAAACAGAGTCGATATCTGCACGAAACAAAAAAATAAAAATAAAAAATACATTAGCATGTAAATTTATAATTAACAAATTAAAAAATATAGAGACGTAATATGTTCTAATGTGAATTACATACACAAATAACATGCGATATAATTTGATTAATACATAATATGAATTATATAACTATCAATTCAACTAACATTTAAATTAAAAACTGTAAAAACTATATATATTAGTAAGTTACCTTCATTTTTAAAAAAATTAAAAAAAAAAATTATATACTGTAATTTGTCAAAAAGTTAAATAGAAGTCAAAAAATTACATAAATTTTAATTTATAGCAATTTTTATTTTTTTTTAACAATTATGGTGTACACCAAGTTTGACAGTTTGTTAAATGGCAAACTGTTATTTGACAGTTTAAAAAAAGGAGGGTTTTTTCCCCAACCATTTTTTTTTACAACAAAGCAAGTGTCAAATATGATATAGACCTTGAAGTGTACAAATGACATTCTCTTTTGTATAAGCCTTGCTAATGTCTCGAGTTTACAATATTTAAGAGAAATCAATATTTTTCGATTCTATCCCTCAAATTTTTCTTTTTTGTGCATTGCCCTTTTATGAATTGAGATGGATGTGTTCGAGGCCTTTGAGCGGATTGCATGGGTTTTGGCTTATGTAATAGTTAGAATTAGGGAAGTTTACATAAATACACCAATAAAATACAAATATATAAACATTGTAGTCGTTTAAATATATTTATATAAAGTAAAAGGAAATTTATATAAGTGTAATGTTATTTGATGATAAAATATCGATGATGTGATAACTCATTATCCTCACATCTCTCTCTTTCTCTCTCTCTCTCTCTCTCCTCTTCTTCTCTCTTATAAAAATTGAACTGTCAATCCCATTATTCCCTATAGATAGACGTCACTTCACCAATGTTCCAGCATTAATCTTTATATAAATCCGGCTTATATAAGTCTTGAACTTTTAAAAAATATTCAATTTCCTATTCCGAACACAATTATAATTTTCTTATTTTAAACAAGTTGACATACTTTAAAGTAGAATTCTTTTCGGTTGGATTAAGATTTCTCTCTTTATATATTGTCCACAATGTAAAAATTATTTTTCGTTCAAATCATGAAATCTAATTGAAAATCTCCCAAGAATTATAAAAAATAAAAGTGTTCATTCTTCAATTAGTCGTCTTTTAAATCGTTTCCGAAAAAACAAGAATGAAAGTCTAACGAGTCGAAGATAGATAATTCACAACAAAACTTAGAATTGACTTCACGAAATCAATGGAGTTTGCACCCATTGTCGAAATATGTCGTTTCAAGACTCATTCGAAATCTTGATTTTCTCATAATTGACATTATATCGTTGCACCGTTTTATTGATGACATCCAAGAAATTAAACATTAATATGTGATCTTATTCAAGACTTTTCGGTTTTATCAATCATTGAGGTGGGGTCAAAATATAAGATTGGATTTCGTGTTTATCTATGTTTCTTGCTTGTCTTTTAATCATCACTTGCAACACCATAATCCTATACTTTAATTTTTTCTCCTTACCTTAATCATTAACTTTTGCTTTTCGTGTAAGTCGAGAATGGCGATTACGATACTTGAGTTAGGTACTTTTTAAAAATAATCTGGCAAAGTGTAGCCTATTGTTTCTATAAATTGCTTATTACGACTCTAGAACTACTCTGAATGTATGAAAAATATCAGATCATTGTCTATATTGATGATAATTTTCTTAACTAACATGTCCATATATATTTTTCTTGAGTGTGCTTGGTTCACAAGTTGGTTGAAAGACTTTTTAAAAATTTGCTTCTTGATCACAATAGTCATTAATCAATGGTGGTAACATGTTTGACATGCTTGTCTATCTTTACAACAAAATTGACTTTTGGAGTTTCAAACCATGACCTAACAATCAATATTGAGTCGATGTTTAGCTAATCTTTTACCGAAGAATAAAACCAACAATTGAATATGATCAAAGAGTTGAATATCAAATGCTCAATAATTGTACAAGTGACGCCGACCAGAATAACGATTATTCTGCAGGCATGTTTCAGGGGACAATTACAGGGAAGAAACAAGAGAAAATGCTAAGAAACAAGAACAATCTATATTAATCATGCAATGATGAGGAAATAACACACAAACAGGGTTAAATAGCTAAAAAATTCTAATTATCGAAATTTTACTAAAAATAGAAAAATCTCAATAATTATATCAAAAGGAAATACGAAATAAAAGAGATAATATCCCGAGAATTTGGCTCAAATTGGGTTCATATTCTATTCTAAAAAGACAATCGAAGTATTACCAAAAAAGAAAAAAAAAATAACTGAAATAGTGAATTCGAAAGGGAAAACAACGGATTTTGCCCTCAAAATCGATACACACCGAGCAAAGCTAGGTGAACACGACTTGCCCGCTAAAAAGAGCTTTCCGAATTGGGGTCATGTGCTTGATTCTGATAACCGTAGCCAATATTATGCCCAAAATATCAAAACGTGTCCAAAAAGGCCCCAATTAAAAAATGTAGTCGATTACTTGTCATTCTTACACTGATCCGCCAACTCATAGTACTTCAACGCTATCAATGAGCTATGGACAACTCGACTTCGTCTGACTCGAATAATTTTCTGGGAAGCCTTCTTTTATCTAGGTAGATTGGACTTTGGAGGTATTCATTCTTATACTTGCCATAAATTTAATCGACCATTGTTGTTTGTATAAAACTGTACATTACGATTGACAGTGCTAACCTTTTTTTTTTTTTCTTTTTTCTTTTTTCATTTTTCTTTTCTACTCGATCTGTCCACTACCAAACAATCCAATTACCGAAAGATGTAATTTTCTTTATTAAAGTCTAACGAGAAAGAAGGCTAAATTAAATGCACATGGCATAAAGTTAAAAAGAATTTAATAGCTTTTCCCGTATTAAGTGAAACCATGAAATATCTATCTCCTAGTAAAAGTACAATGGTATAAAGAAGAGCAGCAGGCAGTCTCTCTGGATGTTAATCTCAATGAACATTAGTCTACTACCTGAACCATTTTTCATGGGAAGTCGACTACATGGAACCCTTTTCCTTGGCAAGGTTCAATTCATTAGTAAATACAACTGATCGGGTCGAGTGGCTCAATTTGTAGAACAGCCTTAGGGATCGTTTGGCATGATTTTTTAAAAGTCAAAATGAGCTTTTGAGACTCAAAAACTGCTTTTATATTCGTTGGCTAATTTTATAAAAGTACTCCTAGTAGTTAGAACAGTTTTTAAAGGAAACGAATATAATATGTAACTTCCTCTAAAAGTACTTATGGAATAAAAAGTTCTTATAAAAATTATTATCCAAATAAAAGTTTGATTCCCATTTTTTCCAAAATATATTTTTATCTCTTTTCTTTAACCACACATTCGTAATTAAAATAATATTATATGTAAATAAAAAATTTTTCATTATTTTTTAACCACACATTTTTCGTCAATCTACCATTTTCAAATACTTTTTGAAAGAAAAATGAAGCTCACACACCCTCTAAGCTATCTACCTTCAAAAGCTTTCCAGTGGTTTGCAAACTACTACACATGGAGCAAAATTTACCCGATACGAACTCACGAATAACGACGGTGAATTCCTACGTTAAAAATAAAAACAAAAGTAAAAGTAAAATTCATATCAAACGAGCTCCCAATGCTTCTGTTGAGCGTGACGACAAAAAAGAAGTATTTTTGCATCTTTTCATAAAGTTAGTACACAAAAATCGAAAAATGCAGTACCTCATTGCAAAGTTTCTATACAGGAAATCTTACATTCCAAGTGATTCTCTTCAGCTTGTATTTTTGACTATGAGAAAATGAATCAAACAGAGAATAATCAAGTAAATGATTCATACAATCGACTCTAGATTTATTTATAATAAGATTTAGTTTACGGGGAAAATATAAACTAGTAACATATTCCTCGGCTTAGGAGCACAACAAATTGTTGCAAACTCGATATTAGAAAACGAAAAACAACACTCTACTAGTTTACATGATGCTGCAGCCGGTGGCATTTTCGTCACTGAAGATGTGAACATACTGATCACCAGGAGGGGGTCCATAACTCATGGGCGGTCCATAACTCATCGGGGGCTGTTGGCGCGCATACATCATAGGATGGTACATATCAGGGCCATTCGCCCGCTGCTGGTTCATCATCATCATCTGTGCCATGTTTTGTTGTTGCATAGCGTAAGGGTTTCCCGGTCCCATCCCTTGGTAGTGACCTGAATTCATACCGGCCATCGGTGGCAATCCTTGACCTGCCGGAATATTCCCCATTTGACCAATCGGATAGTTACCCATATGTCCCATTGGATTTGGACCCATATTTCTACCCCCACCCCCGCCACCGCCTTTCTGAACCACATCAATCTCATCGAACCCCTGCTGCTGCTTACCACTCATTTTTAGGCCTCCCTTAAAATTTTCTTTCCCTCCCAAATTATCATTTTTCTTCCCACCAAAACCACTTTCCTTCGTACCTTTGCCACTTGCTGCCCCATTTTTACCTTGTCCCTTTGCAGAACCGCCTTTTTTATCTCCGTTTTTGTCACCACCGTGATTTTTATTTCCTCCCTTGCCATTCTTTCCTTCGTTGCCATTCTTATTCTTGCCTTTCCCCGTTAAGCTCTTAATAAACATATTAATTCCACTGCTTTTCTTGCCGTCTCCTCCCTTGTTACCACCACTACCTTTTGCAGGACCATTTTTCATTGCATTATTCCCATGTAGTACATGGCCACCGCCTTCGCCGCCGCCGCCCTTACTATTCATCATTTTATTTGGTACTTGATGGTCGTGACCATCAAAATCATCGTCGAACTCGTCATCATCCTCGCCGAACTCGTCATCAAACTCATCATCAAAATCATCATCTTCCTCGTCTTCAGGCAACTTGAACTTGACAGATTTCTGGTCCTTGCCCGGAAATTTCACGTCTTTCAATCCTTTGTTCTGTTGCATCTGTTGAAGAGCTTGATTTCCACCCTTTTGTTGGTCCTTCCCACCCTTTTGAGATTTATTATCTTTTCCACCCTTAAAATTGTCAAACTGAATTTCCTTGAACTGATTGTTCCATTGATTGTGACCTTTTTGTGCTCCCCATAGCTCGGCATGCTTACCGGCCTTGTCGAGCTTCTTTATGAGTGTTGCTGGATCAACATTTCCTGATACTGTCACCTTCCCTTGTTCCGCATCAATCTTTACCGAATACACCCCTAAAAGAGTAATGAAGCAAAAAAATCAGCAAAGCCAACCAGACTTGCCGTGGGAAACCAACTTTTTCAGTTTAATATTTGAGTAACAAATTCTACGCCGGCTCTCGCCGGACTAAGCCCTCCTTTGGCCTGAAGTTAAAGGTTAAAACCAGCTACCGCAAACATAGACGGAGATTCAGTATGTGAAGAAAACATAAAAATACCTTCAATCTTCTGTAGAGTCTTTTTAATCTTCTTCTTACAGCCATCACAGTGTACGTTAACTCTAAGAACACAAGTCTGCAGTAATTCATAAAGCACAAAATAAGAAGTAAATCAAATAACCCACAAAAAACAGTAAAAGTTACAAAAATTCAATTTCTTGAATGGATAGAGGAAATATACCTGAATCTTGAGCATATCTTGTTTATTCATTGTGTTGAGCTTAACGTTAAAGATAAACAATGAAATGGGCCAAGAAACTTGTAGCCGACACTGTGGGAAAACAAGGCTTTTAAAGAGAGAGATAAGGCGGTTTTGGTAGATAAATATTTAAAAGTAATTTATATTGTAGTTTCCTTTGTGTTCTTTCTCTGTGGAAAAGAGAGAGAAACAACGAAGGAAGAAGCAGGAGCTGTCGTGTCTCAACTAAAGCACGACTAAGTACGATATAAGATATTATTGCTGCTGCCTGCTGCTAGTGCATATGAGCTTTTTCTTCTCGAGTGGATCTATATCTACTGACAGCTAGATATCTTTTTTATTTATTTTTAATTTTTATACAGATAGTTGTCTGTGGGAGTGGGATGGGATTGTTCTGATTTGCTCTGTACTGTTAGTACTACTACCGTATTTTTTATTTGTATCATCATATTCATCTATTTTAAAAAATAATCATATTACATGTACATCACTGTTTAAGTCATTTTTTATAATGTGGCACGTGACGATATATGATTGAACAGTTTAAAAAAACACATACTTTCTTGTCCAACACTTTTTTAAAATACAATGGAATGTACACAATGAAATGTACATTTAGCATAATTTTTTGAAAAATCGTTTTCTACATCACAGGATTGGATTTTGACAACACGTGATTGCCGACCAATGTTTTCAACCATATTTGTACATTTAACCTATGTTTGGTACACATTAAAATTTTTATTTTCATTTTTCTACTCATTTTTAATCATACATTTTTCAGTAAAGTTATATTTTACATCACATCAATAACGTTTTCTTCTTTTTTAACTGCATATTCTCTATCAATCTATTATTTCAGAATACATTCTTCCAAAATAATGTGATTCAAATACACCCTTAGCTTTATTCTTTTCTGGCAGCTCGATGGTTCCTGGAAAATCCATTCCATAGTATACATTTCATCCTCAATCATTCAACTTTTAGATAAATTCAAAGTAGGTCCTTAAATTTGAATTTATATTATCTTCAGTTCAGTTCAAATTTTATCACCATATTACATTTTGTCACATATTGTCTTCCAAACTGAAATAAATTACTCAGTTGACAGGATATACTATAATTAATCTTCTATGGAAGATTTAATGTGTTATATGTAAAGACTTGAGAACATCCCTATCCGAGATCTCGAGAAAAATCTAATTATTAATTAGACTTGTAATTTTACAGGTGATGTTGGGTTCATTGATAATGTCAATTAAATTAATGGATATGAAACTCACTTTAGTCACTTAATCATATAGGTTTGAGTCGCATTTTATTGCAAGAATGCATTTGGAATAGTAAATTGATGAAAAATATATACTTAAAAAATTGGGTTTGCGTATAATATTATCTTATAAAGAAACGTGTTGTTGAAAAGAAAAAAGAGAAAAACACTATTTTGAAAATAATAGGAATCAAAAAATGATACAGGCTCTGTTCGGTACAGCTTAAAATCCAATTAAAATTGAAAATATGGCCGTTATTATGTCTCACTCGTCTAATAAAAGTTAACAATAACGGCTAATTTTTCAATTTTAATCTAATTTTAATCTCTACCGAACACGCCCATAATATAAATGTCACATCATGTAGAGAATTTCTGTAAGTATATTTAATACACTTATTTAAATTTCTATACATATGATTAATTGAAAGAAATACCTACCTAATTTAGCTTAAAATATGTTAATTGCAGGCGAAATCCCAACTCGAATGCATTTGCATGGAATTGACATGAAAAGTGAACAATTTTGAACTAATTCGAAGTTGACTCGAAACAACTAAAGACTAAATCGCCAAGGTTTTGAACATTGTCTTGCGCGTCAGTTCTTTATTCTCGACTCATGTATTAGAAGTTGCCTGGATATTAAATGCAACTTAGCTTGAATATCATCGCGAAATTCATATGCTATCACTACGTTATGTTAGTGGAAACTTCGTATCAAGACTTGCAATCTTGGTGCACATCCAAGAAATGCCGGTACAAGCGCGGAAACTGCAAATGAAAACTGCAAATGGAAACTGCAGAACCCCCACCCATACCTCATAATAGGGGAGTGGGTGAGATTTTTTGACAATTTTTTATTACCATGGGTCCCGCATGGGGTCCACCCGTGTGAGTGTAGGTAAAATGCAGAGAAATTCTTGTGATACAGAAATGAAGAAATACAGGGGAGAGACAAACACGTGGGTCCCATTTTTTTTTATAATATTTAAATCAAGTAGGACTCACATCCATGTGAGTCTTCTATAGAACATTTGGTACAAAAATTCTGTACATTCAGCTTAATCGTAAAATACATGTAAAACTTTCTTCTGTACATGTAGTTTTATTAAATTAAAATTGTGGCTAATGCCATTTGTACAATGGTTTTTGACAACATTGTTGAAAACATTGTACGTGTCAAAAAAGTGTTTGTTGTAAAGAAAAATTATTTTTTAATCTGTTCGATGATAACATGACGCGTGACATGTTGTCAACAATTTTGTATGAAATATTGTCTACCAATCATGGTTGATCAGTATTATCAACTATATTTTATAGTTTTTAACGTTATTATTTATTGTCACGTCACATGTTATTTGTCATTTTTATAGAAAATTAAATACAGAATGGAACATTAGTTTAAAAAAATATTGCCTATTAATTTAGTAAAATATCAAAAATAACTTTCACATACACATATATATTATTTTTGTTAAGAAAAGAATATGAGATATTATTAATAGTTGAAATTAGTAATAGCAATATAAATTATAAAATAAAAGCACTTTTATCGACACAGTCAAACCTGAAACCGTCAATTTAATATGCAGAATTTTGACAATAATTTTTATCGTACATTGTAGATAACTTACATGACATTAAATTAAATTATAAGCTAAGTCAGACATGGTGGATACGGACGTGACGGAACCAACACCCGACGAACTCCGACGATCGCACATGTTAGGTCAGTTGTTTAGAACTTGCATATTTATAAGTATATTGAATCTCTTCCCAACCAATTTTTTGTGAAATATTTTTAGTTCTACAATTTTTACCAAAATTAATGCGACAATGAGGGAATTCAAACCTGTGAGCTCTCCTTAAGATTATTGAAAGCTTGACCATTATGACACTTGTTGAATTTTAACACTAAATTTATCTGAATAATATATGTTAAATTTTAGCGGTTTTAATGCAATTGTAAAAATTCGAACTCATGTTCTTCATTTAAATTATACAAAACTTGGTCATAATATCATTCGGTGAATATTGCTAATTTATACAACGGAATTATATATGTTCAGTTTGAACAAAATAATTGTTATATTTAAATTTTAGATCTTGTTCAATTCTTTTTTTAAAAAAAAAAATACATTTTATCTCTTTTTCAACCATATTTTTCAACAAAATAATATAACATAAAAAATCAAAAAAATTCTTATTTTTAACCACACATTCTCCATCAAATCACTATTCCAATATGAATTTTTTGCCAAAAAAAAAATAAAAATGGACATAAAACAAGGCTCTTGATATTTTATTATTGTCAACGATCGATGATCAATGACCATTCGTGCTGATTCAAAATTCTAGATCTGCCAATGGATACGAAGAAGCACTAAAGAGTGTAAACACAAATTAAAAGTTATTCAAAAATTGATCATTTCTTAACCCCGTGAGGCCCCATAAATTGGCCTTTTCAACTATTTTTGGCACTTACGAAAGAACCCTTCATACAAAAGAAATTTGACTAGCGACAAAACGGACCCACCACCTTAAGCTACTATCCCAAAATATTTGGTACCTGATAAATAATGTGTGATTGAGCTATCCAATAGGTATCAAATTAGCTTTTTGGTAATATTTTAGTGGCCGTCGCATCCACGATAGACATAACATGAACTATAACAAAATTAATAGATAAAATTATAAAAATTATGTGTGTTTTGCTATTATCAATTATGTCTAGCTCAATGTTTCACACATGTTTTAAAAGAAATCTGTAAAAAAAGGTTAGATATTCGAAAATGTCAATCGAGTTAGTACTAAACTCCGAATCCATTGCTCCACTCCACCCAATTTAGAAGTGTTGAATGAGTTGATCCCGTTGACTTCCCTACGACAGAGCTGAGCTAGGATCATTAGGTTAGCCGTCTTGCACCCGCTTATGGGGCCAAGCCACTTTATATTTTATTACAAAAATTGTATATTTCTCTCAATTTGACAAGCCGACTTGCACACGAATGACTCGCATGACCAGATTGTTGCTTGGTTTGAGCGTCCACGGCTCACAAATGGACGGACAGACGCACTTGACACCCCTAACATAACCCTTCCCCAAACCTAAAAACCCTTTCATGTCGGAAAGGCCTATTCAAAAGTGCAACATTCGATCTAGGTATCCAAAACTGGAACCCAATCCAAAGTACTTAGATGAGCAACAAAAATGAAAAACAAGAACTCAAATTATGAGCACAAAAAGGAAAAGGGAAGGTAGCATTTTATTTTGACTGAATATCGTTAATAAAAATCATTTTCACGTAAAAGTAAAAGTGTTTTAAGAATAAAAGTTCTCAAGGACCGCGGTTGCAATTTATCTTATTACAAAAGAAATATTAATTACTTTTTGACGTGACCAATAAATTAATATCCAATCCCAATAATTAATAGACAAAGCGTTAGGCAGTACACCACTATTACACTCTTCACCAATTTAGTTGATATTTTGCTTTACATAACATATGTGAACAATCTTACCATTGTTTTTTTCAACACTTAAATTGATCAGCGATCTCGATTTTGCCACCTGACTTATTTTGAGCTCGTTTGGTAGAGATTAAAATCGGATTAAAATTGAAAAACTAGCCGTTATTGTTGACTTTTATTAGACGAGTAGGACCCAATAACGATCATATTTTCAATTTTAATCGGTACCAAACGGACTCTTTTATTAACGATCTTTTTAATTATACAATAGATTCTGTTAAAACATTGCAATATTGGTATTTGATATATTACTCCAATAGCAAGCTCGTCTATAAATTTTTTTATTTTAAAAAAAAAAATCAAACCTTTTAATATATGTGCTCAATTAGGAAACGAGAACTAAAACATTCAATTATATGTATATGTTAAATCTAGATAACCTCTCTCATTTCTTGTTACTCCCTCGTAGTTCAACGTGTTGATGCTGGAGGAGGCAATACGTGATTGCAGCATTATGAAGTTAAATTTTATTTTCTAACTTGAACTCGAATGAGAATTTGTGAAAAAATGATAACTCAACGAAGACTTGCAATAATTTTGTCACTAGATGCTAAAGATAATAAAATATGAACGATCAACTAATTCCTTTTTAAAGGCTGGGACCAAAATATTAATGGTGGAATAAGTTGGGGAGCTATGCTGCAATTTTTCCTAGATCCTAATTAGTTGGTACATGTAGTAAACTCTACTCCTCAAAAAGATATTTGTACAATCTTGTCCTGCTTGAGATTTTGCATGTTGCAAAAATTGTGCAATCTTGTCAATATGGCACATATCGATAGTATAATCCATAAAGAGTTTGCTATGGGTATGCCCCCCTCACAATAGGGGGCAGAATTATTATATTTTATGCGGGGTCCACGGTGGGCCCCTCACTATTGTGAGGGGCGGGTAAACACTCCGGGTACCAATAGCAAAATTCATCCATAAATTGCAGTGAATTTTGCATGTTGCAAAAATTGTTCCAACTTTTTCTGCAACCTACGGGATTTTGAATAGACCCCTACCGATTTATAGACGAAAACCATCTGGTATAATCGTAAACAACAATAAACTTGTATATCGTTGTCGAGTAATTTACAGACCAAAGTTCGAAAAAGTGTGGGGGAGCGGGGTGGGTGGGGTGGAAAAATGTAACAGGTCAATAATTGAGAGCAATAATGCAGAAGCAGATGAAGGTCCACTGCCAACCACACCATAAATACAAGCTCATCCCCATAATCATGACTTCATAACTTAATCATAGGTCCCGTATTTGGGTATTAGGTCTACATCACGCCCACCAAAAAATAAGGGGATATTTATTACAACTGCAAGGCAGTCGTAAAATTAGGCAAACTACAGTTTATAAAAATTTCAAACTAGACCAAATTATTTTCGACAGCTCGCTTTATTTTCAAATCACGCTTAGAAATGACAAAAAAATTCGTTAAATTGGAAGCCTGAACTGGACGGTGATTTCCCATTTAATCAGGTGTGCAAGGGTGGGGCTTGAGATGAGGTCGTTGCCCCGAGTTGGGGCGGTGTGGATATTGAGAACATGGTTCCCGCCCTTGTTTAAATTTCATTTTAAGATACAAGTTTTTATCATACAAAAAAAATTAAAATAAAAAGGAATCATCTTTTCTAAATGAAAAATGTGTTGTTCTTCAAGTGAAAAAAGAAAAAAAGTAAAGATTTTCTCCAAACAAAGACATGAAAAAGAAAAAATAGGGAGTGGGTGGAACTAAGCCTCCCCCACCTCGATCCTGATTTCATACTGTCTTAATCGAGTATTAGGATGGGATAAGAAGACAAAAATACCTGATAGGATAAGAGACGAATATACCCACGTCAACTCTGCCCACCATGTTGTCATACCTAAGAGCTCACCTGTTGAGATAAATGAAACACTTTTATACTCAAAATTAGCATTTGAATAATTCTACCTTTTTAAACGTAAGGAGAAAATTTATGTTTATTCCATTTGCTTTTTTTTTTTTTTTTTAAAAAGGCAACTTTTAATTTCCTTATTACTTGATTTCCCATTTATTTTTCCCCCTAATTATAATCCTTAACTAGTTTACACCCACAAAACATTAAACCAATATTTTTTTATTTTCCTTAAACTCATTTTAGCTACATATTCTCCTTATAAAATAATGGTTTAATAGCACAAAACGTCCTTAAGTTTAACATTTCTTGTTGAAAACATCCATACGTTTCATTTTTTTGCATTTTCGTCCTTATTTCAACGTTTCTTTGCAAAAAACAGACTTCATAGCACAAAACGTCCCTACGTTTGACACTTCTTGTGGAGAGAGTCTATACGTTTCATTTTTTACATTTTCGTCCTTATTTCAGCGTTTCATTGCGGAAAACATCTATTTCACCATTTTTTTTAATGAAAAATGACCAATATACCATTATATTTAAATAAAACAAAAAAAGAGAAGAAAAACAAATTAAAATCTTACTCCTGAACTTTTTTTAAAAGTGAAAATGAGTAAATTAAATTTTGCTCTCTAATTTTAGAGTGATTTTTGCCCCCCCTCTAGCCGTCGTTTATGGAGCCATTTTTTTTTTAAATTTAAATATCATGCAGTCACATCTCATTCCAATAATTTCCCTATCAATTACTCGTCTTTTCTGATCAAGAAATAAAAAAGTAACATGAAACAATCTGACACCACAAAATACCCATGATTTGTATTTTTCTATTATGTCAACGCGTTTGGTTTGATTTCAAATGCTTTTTAACCAAAAAAATTATCTAAATCAAATAATTTTTAAATAGTTTGGTTCAATTGAAAATCAAAACATCAACGACGCTATCAAAACAACAATTTCGATCCGATTTTGTTTGTTCAGCCCTAGTCAAGATTCAAATTAAAGCAAGAGGGAAAAAGATCAGATCCCAGTACTTTTGCTTTTTTCCATTCTTCAGAGGAAACCATAGCAACATTCTGTGGGAAAAAACTCCTTGGGATTGCTTCCACTTTAACTCCTTCCAAGATTTATTGACCATATCTTCATTCCTTTTTGACATACCCAGATTTATACCCAGATTTTTTGGTCTCCCCAGATAGGCAAAAGGATTAATCCATTCGTCCTCGAAGGATTTACACCACGTTTACACTCCCTTCACATGAGGAGAGGCTCACGATGAATAAAATAATCGTGGTCCCCCCTATTGTGAGGGAGGCAGGTGGGACCAGGTAAACGGGGGTGTAAACCCCGTGTACGAATAGCAAAGTTAAGCAAAATGTGCACTCAACTCTCAACTTTACTTCCTCAACCTAACATACCCTGTCACATGCATTTCAAAGGTTTAGAGTTGGTTCTATTTGCTGTTTTCTGGCCATTTTTCAATTTTCAGCTTTCGAAAACACTAAAAACATGTTTACTTACCTATTTTCATAAACGAATTTCCAAAAACGAATTTAAAATTTACAAAGAAAATGAAAACGCCAAAAAAGTCGTTTTGGCTGTTTTCAATTAAAACCAAGTGAAATCTTCATTTTTTTTTATTTCTGAAAACAAATTTTCAAAATGACTAAAAGAACGAATTTTCAATCATCTCAAAATTGACACTCAACTAAAAACTAAAATACGAAGAGAACAGGCCCAACAATTTACATAATTCAATTCAAAAGTTTCAAAGTTTATGGAGAGTATGTATAAAGTAACTTTCACAAAAATACGGTATGTGAAGTATAAAGTTTGAGCATTCAAGCATCAACTTCACTTCCTCGACAAAATATAACCCATCTTTCCCAGTCACAGAGGCTGCGCTAATACACTTATTGTATACACAACGAATAGATATATAAACATGTAAACAGAGTGGTTTTTGAAAAGAGCGACAAAATGCTTGCAAGTAAAGTTATATAAAACACAAATTAAGAAATTTTAAAAATGAATCTACCATCTACAGTATAATTTGCTATACACAATATGTTATAAGCATTTATGATTATACCAAACTTCAAATTGTGGGTGATGAGCAATTGAACATTCGTATGAAAGCTGCAGCTCAATTTTGTTGCACGTATACTTCTCTTGCTAGGTCTCAGCTTCTGAAGGTGGAGAAAAAGGGCAGAGAGGGTCAAAACTTTTCAATGGATCTCTCATTTGAAGCAGATGAATATAGTAACAGAGAAAGATAATATACAAGAGATTGTTAATAAAATTGTTCTTTGTCGTTACCTTCATCAAGTTTGATCTCTAGAAGCTCCTGAATGGGCTGGCGACATATAGGACACTTGTTCGATTGAAGCCTCAACTCCTTGGCACAATCGCTACACATACACTGGAAACCAACAAACATAAATATCACATACAAGCTTCTCGTGCAACTGCTCTAAAGGACAATGTGATGTTGTAGAAGAAGAGTAGAACGAATACGAGAAAAGGTTCTGAATTCAGATAAGACAAGGGAGGATCTAAGGATATATCTTTTTCATGTTAATTCCTATTTCGAACTTGATCCATAGAATGAAACTGTACATGGAACTGCTGCAGATTCAAACTTGTATATTAGTTTTTAACAACTGAGTTGCCTGTTCTTTTGTTCTTTACTAATCGGAAGAACGAATCAAATGCAGAATATATCAGCTCTTCATCTTAACTTCTAAAGAATGACTAAGACCATTCCAATATAGAAGGGACCAAGACATTTGTTGACTACTAAATAACGGTTTAAAGTCAAACTTTGAGACAACCTAAGTTGACACAAGAGGCTTGTCAAATAGTATGAGTTTCTCAAGCAGAGGACTTCGTTTGGAGAACTTCTTATTAGCCTTTTCCCCTTAAATTTCATGACGATGACGTTGAACATGTTTGAACTCTCCGTACAGAGTTCTGATGCACACCCAAAAACAACGGGTAGAATCAAAAATAAAATATAACTCCGCATGCCAACACTCTGATATTCATACCTTCTAGATCATCAATCAAGAGTCAAGGGTCAAGGGAATAAGGAATATTAATTTGATAACACTATTAGCCTTGAACAACAACAAGACTGATTCTCTGAACATAAACTTGTTTACATTTGGTAATCATATTGGTACACTTGTTAACATGTATCATATTTTGACCATATTGGTATGATTGCTATCATATATTATATTCTGAACATATAGATAGTCAAAGTTCTGGCTCTTACCATATGTCTACAGGGCAAAACAGCCGTATTCTTCTCCTCAGTCATGCAAATGACACATTCTTTTCCTGAGTCCACGTCACTGATTGCTGTTTCATCTGGACTGCTGATGCCATAAATCTCACGCAGCTCATAACGAACACCATCAGTCCACAAAATTTGCTTGATAATTTTTACTTGAAAATTTCCTTCGTCTTTCTTTTCTAAGACAGCCTGAGTGATTTGTGCATTGGGAGATGTATTCACCACTTCCTCATATGGCTGTTCATCCATAGGGGTGGATGGCACATGCGACTCAGCTGATATAACAAGGGGATAAATGTCCTCTCCTGGGGAAGGCTTTGACAAGTCATCAATGTCGAAGAAGCCTAGATCAACACCAGTTCCAGAAGGCTGGCAGAATTTCTGGCTCACTCCTTTTTGAAATGGAATTTTTACAGCCACAATCTCAGGATACACTGGAGTGAATGTACAGTTGACCCCCTCCTTGGCGAAATAGAAGATAGTGATACTGAAATACAAGAGTTTTATATATTAGGTATAGAATGGCAAAATATGAACAAAGTCCCCAGCAAGCATAATGACAACATAGGGCTATACTACAGACTGCAAGAAAGCATGTGGTAGGCACTGAAGCAAACAATTTTCTCGTCATTCAAGCCAAGGGTTCAGCATATAGTAACATTGAATATGCAAACTCGAAAAAGGGAACTTGAAATTTACAGAACAGCTACAAACACAAAATGCTACCTTAAGCAATGCAAAACCAAGATACATGCACCACATGTCAACGCTAAAAAGGGATCACTGCAGTCTTGCACCACCATCACTGCAGACAGCAATCTCAACACCACCCACTAAAGTACTATCCCACTAAGATCCTACATATAACCCATCTTATACTTCCACAGTTACAACCCCCAATCAATTTTGTTGATGTTCAATAGACAAGAAAAGTCTACTGAGTACAAACTCTAATTTTAATTTATTCCGTGGTATGAAGAATTTGGCACTCCCTCTCCCACCTCCCTCTCTTCTAGAATTGTTTAATGTTACTGTTTACATATATCAAATTGCTGAGTGTTGATGAATGTAAATAAGTCTATGCAAATGGCGTTAATCCAATGAAGAACACTGTCTCATTAGCACAGGGATGGTAGAAAGTAGTTGAATGACTTTGAAGAGGTCCAGTCACCCTCAACAATAAAAGAGAATGAAAACGCATTGTTGTTAATTATGTATAAATAGGTCATGTTTTGCGTTTGACGGCCTGTTTCTTGATGTCGGAAGGGGCAATGTCTTTCTTCAATTGGTGGAGGGTCAAGGGAGGAAATAAGAATGAGGAAAAACAGAAGAACTAATTACAAAACAACCTTGGGAGAGAGTGATTGAGACATGAATTAATCTTAAAATGATGGTTTGAGAAAATTAATTTAGAGACGTAGATGTGAAAAATGAGCATATATGCTATGAATTTGCTAAGAAACTGATGGAGCCAACAGATGGAGGAGAAAAACCTTCATACAATTTTACTTAATTTAGAGAAGATGTGTGATAGGGAGTGTGAAAATGCATTGTAGTAGAACTTAGAAAAGAAAGGAGTTAAACAGGTCTATTGATGTTATCAAAGATCTGTGCTAGGATTTATGACCACTTTAAAAAGTAATGGAGAGTAGCGATTTCCCTATTGCTGTAGGGCTACATCATGTCATCCTGGTGGATGAAGCTAGAATGGGACTCCTTTCTTAGTTGGAGTTGTTGAGAGAACATCTTGAAACAATAGATTCAAAGTTAGCCAATGTGAGAACAAGTGAATGGAGTGCGAGTTTCATAAACATACAAAAACTCATTGAGGCATAGTTGAGATCAGAGGCCATAAAGTATGAAACTAGGCTAAACTATTCATTGGAAGGGAGATGGTGGAAAAGATGTTAAAGGAGTGCCCTAAACAGACAAATTGTACGCACTGATGAAAAGGAAATTTGAAGGGACTCCTCTACCTCCAATACTGTATGAACCAAATGTTTAATTATTAAGAGAACATCTCCATAAGTTGTACGTGGCTGAGATTAGAATATTGAGAAGGCTTTACTATTAAACAAAACCAATTAAGATGGATTGGGCACATACAGAAGATCATCGCATGTACCCATTAGGAGAAGAAAGGAAAACGGTATAAACAATAAACCTAGAGAAGAGGTCAACCTAAGATCACATAGATCGAGGTGATTAAATAGGACTTAAACCTCTCTTACCAAATGAAGTGGAAAGAGGAAACTTGTAGCTAACCCTGTATAGATATGAGAGCAAAAAGAAAAAAAAAATCTTTGTTGAATTGAGTTGAAAAACGTGACATGAAATAACAAATCCATTCAGCTGATCATTAACTGATACAAGGTAAAAAAAATAAAAAATGAAATTAATGAAGAACTTATCAGCACCACAAATTCCTTAAATACACCACTTCTGGGAAATTTGTCAGAAAGTTCTCAATTCTGGTCCACATCTTCACTAACTTGAATAGAATATTGTTTCATATTCAAAAATATGGAACAAACTTGCAAATAACACCACCAACTAACTCACCCATTTTTTTATTATGAGAACACTTAAGGGTGCATGTAAATAGTTCCAAACAACGCTAATTCTTGAAACTAAGATAAGAAGTTCCAGAAAGATAAACTGATTCTCCATATTAAGAAGAAAATAAATAAAGTATAAAATGTAGTTGAAGAAGAGAAAAAAAAACAAGAGTTTTAATTAATAATCATCCTTGACATGTAAAATTGTTAACCTTAATTAGAGGGCTTAAGATTCTCAGCCTTCACATTTCTCAAAAGGCAAGTAATCTTACAAAAGTGCCTTGGCTAATGAATTAATGACTAAGCCCCCATTTGGTACACATTAAAATTTTCATTCTCATTCTTCTACTCATTTACAACCACACATTCTTCAATAAAATAATATTTTCCATCATATCAATAACTTTTCCTTCTTTTTTAACCAGGCATTCTCCATCAATTTACTATTCAAGAATACATTCCACCAAAATAATGTGGCTCAAACACACCCTAAAAGATTCTTTACTCTTCAGACTTCACTCTCTCACCAGAATTGACCATTCACATTCATTTTCTGGGATCCATCCGCAGGTTCTCTTGAAGTATAAAGCTAGTACAAATAAGTACTATGTTTGCCGAATAAACCTGATCTGTGTGATTCATATGACTAGACAAGATTACATGAATTTATCATCCTCAGGTACGATAGTAGGTATTTAATGACTAGAAACAAAAATAATTGCAAGAGTTGGACATTAAAACAGCATGATTGTAATTTGCACAGCAAGAACTAGATATTTCAAATCACCTTGTAGAAAATTTCGTCACAGCTTCTCAAAGTTGAATCTCAATATGATGCACAGATATGAAATTAAATTAGAGATATCATTTTTTCTCGCCTCAGCACCAATGAGATTTATGTCTTCTTTTGGATGCGTGCAGGGAATAGAAAACCACTTATTTCATCCTAATGTCTCTGTATTTGTGTTTTGATGCTCAGAATGCCTAGAACTGTAATTGATCCAAGTCCTGATTAAATGCATAGACTACCATCTTTGGAAATAATTCTAATCAAGCAATCACTGGTTTCTTACAGGTTTTTAACATCAATTACATCCTTAAAACCTTTAAATATTCCTTTTACAGATCGGAAACACGGTATGATCCTTACCAATGAAAGTCAAATGACAAAATCAGAATCCACATCCGACACAGGCATAAAACACATAATATCCACGGTGTATACATAAATTAATAATAAAAAATAAAAGGGAATAATATCAAGTATAGGCACAAGTAAGCAAGAGTTAAATACCTTCCATCAACCAAGGCATCGAACGTGAAGGTTACCAATTGGTAATCTTGGTTCAGCACGTCTACTTGAAGCATGATGGTGTCCTTGTGAATATTCACATCATTCTTGATCTTCTTGGCACTCTGGTGATCAACGTAAGGCACTGGAGGCGGCGGCGGCGGCGGGGTTGGGCCCCACCTCATAGGGGGGATCAAATACGGACGGTAGTTGGAGTGTTGACCCATGATATTCACCGGCCTAGAATAGTAATTAGAGTAGTTGTTATTATAGTTGTAATCAGGAATATAAGGAGGAGGAGGCGGTCGAGGACGGGGAGGGATCTGCGCAGGGGGGAAGTGCTGTGGTGCTGAAGAGGGTGCATGATAAGGGGCGTTGGCTGCGAATGAATAGCTTGGTGGTTCAGGGGATTGGCCTGGTGTTTGTGGTCGGAAAGTATGTGGTGCTGATGTAGACGGAGGCGGTGGAGGAGGTGGTGGTGATGGAGTTGGTTCGAGAGGGGTGACCAAAAGAGAAGGGCCATAAGAGGAGGATGGAGTGACAGGTTGTTGGTGGTGATTAACTTGGTTCTGGTGGGGCTGGTGGTGGCGATGCCTTTTACTCCACGAGATGCCCATTTAAATTCGAAGTCGAAGTCGAAGTCGAAGCCGGTGGCGGAACCGTTGTTGGTCTAATTAGGAGAANCCATAAGAGGAGGATGGAGTGACAGGTTGTTGGTGGTGATTAACTTGGTTCTGGTGGGGCTGGTGGTGGCGATGCCTTTTACTCCACGAGATGCCCATTTAAATTCGAAGTCGAAGTCGAAGTCGAAGCCGGTGGCGGAACCGTTGTTGGTCTAATTAGGAGAACTGGAGAAGAGAAGAGTAGCCGGTAATTGGTAGAAGCCGAGTATTCGAAGTTTCTACCGTACGACCAATATAGTAGGCCCCACTGAAAATATTGACTAAGCTCTTCGATAGCTATTGCACTTTATAAAAATGTCAAAAAAATTAAAAAAAATATTAATTTGGGTACTTACAAAAATACCTTAAAATTAGGAATGTTTTGAAAAATCATATAAAAGCTTTTTAAGAAGTAAAAAATAGAGTAATTGACACAAAGCGTTCCTACCTTTGAAGGTTTTTGTGGAAAACGTCATTACCTTTCGTTTTTTGGCGCAGAACATCTCTACCTTTCACATTCTTTGCGCTGAACGTCATTTTCATCAATTTTTAACATAAAATGACCAATATACCCTCCTATATAAATAAAACAAAAAACAAAAATAAAGAATAAATTGCAATCCGCTCTTAAACTTTTTTAAAAATTCAAATCAGTCTAAAACTTGTGAAAATATTAAAAATAACAAAAATACACTCTCTCTTCTCCTCCACCTCCCTCCACCACCTCCATCGTCTGATGACCACATCTACTCTTCTCCATCGCCACAACCTCCGGACATTGGTACCAACACAATCTCCTCTACACCTTCTATAACTCCATCCCAAGAATTCCCCATATCATCCAATAATCCAACAGAAATCAGCTACTCGAAAAATGGACAAATTGTAGGAAGTCGCACCTTCGACCAGCAACGGAATCGCGGACCACCACCATCTGGTTGCCCACACCCAGACGACCTCAGTCATGTGGGCAATTCATCCAAA
>CAIGRQ010210678.1:0-12749 GCA_903798375.1 Fraxinus sp. D2006-0159 | reverse complement strand
AGGGTTAAGTTGTTTATATATGACCTGAATTTTGAAAAATTAAATTTGATACCTGATTTTTGAATTCTAAATTTTAAAGCCCTGATTTTTTACAATTTCTCTAATTTTCCTTACTAATACGCACTAGCCTAATGTAAATAGCCCGAGACAACTACCCAGCCCAATCTCTACGCCTCCCTCGCACCCGCCAGCCCCTATCCCTCCACCACCCTGCACAGCCACCGTAATTTTTCATTTAAAAGTCTCTTTCTTTTCCTTGTTTCCTTGCCATTGACGAGCAAAGGTTAAACATCGGACACTGTTAAACGAATACTTGGAACTGCAAGAGGTTTGATTTTTAAAATGTGTTAATTATTCTACTATGGCNCCAGCCCAATCTCTACGCCTCCCTCGCACCCGCCAGCCCCTATCCCTCCACCACCCTGCACAGCCACCGTAATTTTTCATTTAAAAGTCTCTTTCTTTTCCTTGTTTCCTTGCCATTGACGAGCAAAGGTTAAACATCGGACACTGTTAAACGAATACTTGGAACTGCAAGAGGTTTGATTTTTAAAATGTGTTAATTATTCTACTATGGCTACTTCACTTGTGAGATGATTCTTATTTAATGGCGTAATTAGTGGTTTTCATCTATCTGATGTTCCCAGTTCTTCCATTAATTCATAACAAGAGTCGCCTCCACACCATCACCTCAATCTTCTAACATCATTCCCAGACTACCCCATCTCGTAAACCTCGGTTCTTCTCACTGAACCTAGGTAAGCTAATTTTTTTCTCTTTCTTTTTGCTTCTATTTCAAATTTTGTATTATAATTTTGTTATTGTTATACGTATTATTTTGATTACTTGGGAAGAAATTGAAATGGGAAAATCTTGATAGCTTTTACTATCTTGGGATTCAATGTAGAAACAGAACACCAAGATTTCTGTGAAAACCTCAAGGAAGAGATGGGTTCATCATTTCAAGGCCTAAATAGATCAGGAAAGATGGTGTACAGGGACATTCTGAAAGCAGTGAGGAAACACATAGGAAAAGAAGAGCATAAATCCCATTTCACCGATTTCATCAAGCAAGAATTCAGGAATAATATCAATTCGGAGAACCCACAAAAATTGAAGCTTGCCTATGATTACGCAGTCTATCTCAACAGTGTCCATCACCACAAGGTATTATTGTACTACTATACAATTTTTTCGGGATATCGATTTGCCTTCTTAACATCTTGATGCTGCATTTTTATATCTGTCGAAAATTGATAGATGATTGTGGAGATCTGGGTTTTATTTAAATGTTAAGAAATAAGATTTAATAAAGTAGTTTCAGCGAGCTATGTCCAGAATTTCAAGCATATAGTATGGTGGATAGTGTTGTATGTTATGCTTGTAGTGGTAAAAACGCTTCTATCAATCAATCAGCAAACACAAAGTAAGTTAACTATGCAATAGATAATGGAAATAATCAAAGTAAATCAAGAATCAAACTTCTCTATCAAAGCTCCAAATAATTGGCACCAAAAGTGAATGGATCGAGGCTTAGATCAAGAGCCAAAACCACACAGCAACACCACACAAATTGGACCAAGATTACCCACTCAAAATGGACCACGAAGGACACCCAAAACCCAGCTGAACTTGCACATGGAGGCAGCAAAATAGGGGGTGAAACGGGACAACAAACAGAGGGTAAAATGCACGAACAGGTGTACAAAATCAGTTCATAAATCACCGGTAAAGAGCTGGCAGGAGGAGCAGCAAAGGAGGCATCCACAAAGGTGAAAGACACAAGCTAGTTGCTAGGTACAAAACCAAAGAGAAAGAGGCGTAGCCGAGAGGTATCAAGAATAGCCAAGGAAGTGCCATGTGTTGTGTCAAAACACAAAGGACAGACCTATATATATGTAATAATGATATGTCAAGTAATGGGTCGAGCCCGTTGAGTGGTCTTGGTCCTTCTTTGTAACTTGGGCTACCAAGTGTGATTTTCGATCCAATAGCACTTAAGTGCATTCAATTATAAGTTTCCAATGAAACTAATTGAATTTTGTATCGTTTCTGATTATTCATCATCGACCCCCAAAGTTTATTTGGTATCAAAATACCCAACAATGCTGCAATGCCTATCCTTGTTCTGACAGGATTATAAACAGTACTTCTGTCAGCAGAATGAATTTGAACCAAATGAGATGTAATCCTCCCTTTTCTTTCAGATAAAGGTAAAGAGTTATGCAACAGAAGTTGTAAATCAAGGTAAGGTAGTTGACCAAATAGGATCATCGAGTTCCTATTGATACATCCCTTGCTTAATTTGCTTCCTTGATTAGTATGACTACTGCTCTAGCATTATCATTTCCATGAAAATATGCCAGGCTAAGCCTCTTTCTGATCAACTTTGATATGTACCTATTCGTATGTTTGAGACATGCAGCTACCAGAGAATATGTCCCTAGTTTTAGAATATGGTATACAAGATTTGATGCACTTGCAGGCTGTATTGATTCATGCTTTTATCTTCCATTAACTGGTTTTCTTTTCATCTCTTTGCTACAATATTTATCTATCCATACGCGTGTTAGAGATTGGTAACATTTCTAAATTAAAGCACACTTTTTGTGTGCTTTTTTGATGCATAACTACTGCTCTGGGAAGTTTTGGGTCATGCGTTAATGTTTCTAGATTACTGTGGTGGCAAGAAGCTAGCTTTGCAACTGGATGGGATTTTGCACTCCCCCAACCACCCAAGCACACGTGTACGAACGAAAAATAGCATGTAAATTAAAATTCCCCTGTGAATCGTCCATGAATGCTGAAATGCTCTTCAAGATAATTCTTACCTCCACAATGATATCTTGCCACAATTAATTGTTTGCAGCTTCTCTCTTATCTTCTCTTTAGTAACCAATAACCATATTATTGTTCAAATCCACTGGCTTTAATGCAACCTTATGGTTATTACTTGTGAAGAAAATGTTACCTTTTAGGAAAGGAACTACCTCTGTTGTATTTTTTCGTGTCTCTCTGATTCACAGAATATTTTCTTCTTTGACCGAAAAGTTTAGTCATTGCAACACTGGACTTCCCACCTGGTTCTTCCTTTCTCGAGATCTCTAGATTCATCCTTTTCAGTAATCTTGAACCATCTGTTTTGTGCCTATTTAAATATTTTGGTCTCCCTCTTTTGTATAACGGGCTAATGAAAACTAAAGGAAGTTTGATGTTTGTTTCTTAAAATTATCTGCTGTGCAGATATTAAATTCTTAGTACTTTTGTTATTCATCAATTTTTTTTCTTTTTTTATGCAAAGTTCAAACTGAACTGTTAAAGACCTCGGAAAGATACTACATTATGGACTGAGATACATTGTTTTTAATGGAATGGGGTGGGTTGGGGTGGTGCACGGGGCCATCCACTCAGACAAAATCCTGGCTCCACCATTGATTTCTGCTTTCCAAGAAGGGTCCACAATATGTGCCTAATATTTTCATTTATACTTGGTACTTGCACATACGTGTTCCACATTTGATTTTGTGGGAAAATACTGCCCAATCAACCTACAATGTTTAATGCACAATGTAAACATATGTATGGATTTCATTCTTTTGTCTTATGTCTCTTAGAAACGACGACTGCTATTTTCTGTCTCTTGGACTGACTTTCGAATCAATTGACTTGATTTCAAATGTTTAATTGTGATCCTTTGTTTTGAAATATGCGGATTTGGAAACATTTCTCTAGAATAATCATTTTTACTGAACTTAAAATGTTAAACACTGCTCATAACATTTTCTGAATTCTAATACTGGAAGCTAGTTATGTTTCAAAATTTGATTTTGTGTCATGGTGGTCATGCAGGATCTACTGTTTTCGTACAACATTGCAGTGGATAGATCTGATGAGATGAAAAGAATACTGGGAAAATCTGCTGCAAGTGTGGGTCTCCAGCTTCCCGATGTCTATCAGTCTTGATAATTGGTAATTTATCATCTTCTCGCTATATCAGATAATTCTTTTATTTGATCATCAAGCATAAACGTATGAGGCTGGTTCAACACTAAATAAAAGTTTCTGCTTGGAGAAAAGAATTTAATTTTCGTAAAGATTCATTATCTTTTTGAGAGGAACGTGTGGTGTGAACAATGTTAAAGAGCAAACTTTCGTCAAAACAACTGTGTAATTTACCATGGGCCTCCAGTCACAGCCATATTTGTAAAAGGCAGATGGAAAGAGGCTCCTCGTTTCTCGTGATGTGTGAATTGCTTGTTAGTTGTTTCCCAATTACATGATTAAGTCGGCAAGACTTCCAATGCCAGTGGGGATGCAGGGCTGCACCGTTAGCTTACATCTGTTATGAAGCTAACAAGCTACCCGATTGAAACTTTGGTACAAGCTACCCGATTGAAACTTTGGTCCATTATTTTCTTAATTTTGATCTTGCTCATGATTGTGCACACAAAAGCTCTTTGTTATGTCTGTTAATCTGCGACTTATATACCCGTTTTTGCATTTGTGTACTGCTACACTGTGTACATAAATGTGAAAGGCATTCACTTCAGAGGACGGAAAGCATTTTTGGGGTCACAAATATGGAGAAATAGCTAATCTTTAACTAGTAAAGGAAGGTGTGATTATATTTTGAAATGACTGTCTTACTTGTTCCATTTTCTTTGTTAATCAATCATTTTAAACTTTATTGCAGGAATTGAATTTCGTGGCAACGTAGTCAAGGGTGACAAGTGAGTTTACAGGGTATGGTGGCTTATCTTGATACAGATTATTGGCACCATTGTCATGGCATTTGTACAATTAGCTAAAATTCATTTGGTGCAGATGAATTTTGTACTGAATCTTGACTTTGCTCAAATAAATTTTCTGAATAATGTTCCATGTCTACTCTATCAATCTTCTGCCAGTTCGAACTTATTGGATGTTCACAAGTTATTTCTTTATTGTTTCTGGTGTCAATATAGCATCTAATAGATCGTAGGCTAAAAGCAGTGACTGACGTGATTACATGCATAAGAAGCAACCTTTGACTCGATGTGACAATTTTCTGCAAGTTCTCCTTGCTTCCATGTCTTGTTCGTTGGCCAAAAGCATAATGCCTGGGAGAAGGACCAACACTCGATCTCTAGAATTTTTTGTGGTTGCAATTAGAGGTGTAAACCTTGGCTGTCCAGTAGTTATAACTCAATATCCAGGAGTCGAACATTTAGAAGAGATAAAAGGACACAGCAATCAGCTGCTCATAAATATACCAAGATGTTGGGATTATTGATCTTCTTCAACAATGGTAAAATTTTCATTCCAAAAGCAAAAGAGCATTGATACATCATTACACAGCACCAAAGAATAATTTGCTGGCTGTTAAACCCACCAAACCACTGCCGTTCCCCTCCTGGCAGCATTGTCTTTCTCCTAACCTTGTGTGGTTTTTACAATTACAAGTAGGCCAACGAAATTCTCTACTCGTCCAGCAGAAATACCACTTTATTCTTCTCAACAAAGTCGTGGATTGTATGATCTACCACCTGCACATAAAGCCACAAGGAAAAATTACACC
Source organism: Fraxinus sp. D2006-0159 (assembly GCA_903798375.1). Taxonomy (NCBI): domain Eukaryota; kingdom Viridiplantae; phylum Streptophyta; class Magnoliopsida; order Lamiales; family Oleaceae; genus Fraxinus; species Fraxinus sp. D2006-0159. The sequence continues at coordinate 7,192 of CAIGRQ010210678.1, read as the reverse complement.
ATGATTTAGGGACATTTCCATGTAGCAAAATGAACATATGCATGTTGAGCCATTAAACCATATAACTAATAAGCCTCTTAGAGGTTTTTTGGCTAATTAAGTGCATATAAAATCTTTAATCTTATTCAATGGTCATTATTTAGTCCTGCACCAATCCAAAATAAGGAAAAGGCATTTTTGAACGTATGTATACACTATATTTTAAATTATTCTTTATTCAGAAAAAGACTTCAAGAGAATGGCAAGTTGACTATTGGAAATCTTCTTTATACTATTTGATCAGAGCCAGTGTCAATTTCACTCAATCCAATCTTATCCACCCAAAATAGAAACCAACTCAAAGTTAGAATCGCCCTCAGTAACTTGCTAGTCAGATGATGCAGCAATATTTTTGGATGTTTATTGGGATGTAGAGCTTTGTATTACCAACGGTTATTCAGAAAGGTTGTCTTTTTCAAAAGCCATTGTTTGATATCCCAGAACACACTTTAAAATTGGGTAATTTCTGTACGTGTTTATGTTATACCATGAAGACCCCCACAGATGAGCATATCTAGAAATTATGAATGACTGCCAGCACCCAGCATTGGTCGTGCGACCATCACTGGAATTTCCAATGTTGCCTAAACTATTCCTGTTGAGTCCCGAAAATTTTCATAGAATAGAATTAATTAGGGTTATTCTATATGTTTTTTAATGTTTTGGAAAGTTAGGGAGAAAAGTGTATATATATTAAATTTATTTTTATATTGGTCAAATATGTAGATATTTTTGGATAAATGATTAGTATATGGATATTGAACTCGTTGGATAGATCGTAATTAATCATGCATATTAGGCTCGAGAAAAAATTATTCAGATAAGTGAGGTTCAAATTATCGAGGTCGAAAGATATCGTCTTAAATTGTTATTTAATTAAGTTAATTAATGAGTTAGAACATAAGGGTGACACGTGTATAGTAAGTTTATTGGTAAGTTATTAATTGGTTTTTATTAAATAAGGATTTTTGTATTAAAAAAAAAAAAAAAAAGAATTGTGGGGCAGCCACGTGTGTAGTTGCAGTTGAAAATGTGTCAATTAGTTTTATTTTAATACTATTTATTTGCCTTGATTTTGGGAATTGGTAATGATAGCCAACCATGTTTGATGGATGGGAAAGGCGGTGATTTTTTTTTTTTTGGTACTCAGGTATCCCAACTTAGCCAAACTAATTTCTTGGACCACCGGCCCCTCAGTAATTGGCGGAGGTAAGCCGCAGGTTATGCCCAAGTTGACCAGGGTTCGAGCACCCCTTATACTCCTGATCCCAAGGGAGCCTTCCTCTGGTGATTTTTAATTGTATGGATTACCGAGATTGAGACCTTTTGAGAGGAGAAGAGGGGGGTGTATTTTGTAAATTTTTAGGTCTATTTTCCCCCTTCAACTTTAAATACCATACGAAGTAACCATTATCTACCTTAAAGAGAAAACATAGATACGTATTACTGTGGCAGCAAGTAGAAATTAAAGGTTTGGAATCGTGAAATTCTTGCCTTTTCTTTCAACCATCATTTTTATCAATCGAGGTAGGATAATGAGGTGCAGTTGATGTTATCCCGTTTAATTTACTTTTTTTCATATTGATGAATTATTATACTTATGAAAGCTAAAAATATGATATGATATATATGATATGACTATTCGGTACCAAATATATGATATGTATTGAGCTTTTATTGTGTTCTAAAAATATGATTGACGGTATGATTTTTTTTTATGCATGATCTAAATATTTTATTTGGGATTGCACCATGATTTTCGTGTCCTACTGAGTATTCCTATGTACTCACCAATTTTCCCCTACTCTTCACAGGTTAGAAAAGATCGTTGGTTGGCGGGCGATGAAGTGTTGTCGTGGTGTCAGAATTTATGAAACTAAATAAATAATCCGGTGTAATGGGACTATGGATTTTTTTAGCATTATTTTGGATTATTTATCACGTAGATCTTGTTATTTGGAACGTATTTTATTTGTCTATGTTCCTTACATGTTTTTATTTATTATTGGTAGAATCAAAATTTTCGGGTTGGGTTGGGTTGTTTGACATGTTAATTTAATTACTGAATGAAATGTTTAGTAATGATTCAAACTTAAAAAAAAATTGGGTCGTCACAATTTCTGTTGCTTTTATAGTTCTGAAAAGAAAATAACACAACGAATCAGATGTCCATATTCACTCATCGTACTACAGTTTTGGGTTTCAGTTCATACACAAATATATCAATTTTTTTTTAGTATTTCCATTTATTTTCTTGAATGAAACCTAAAATGATGGGACTATTATTTCACACCTTTTCGTATCACTTCAGCAAGAAATGGATACGTCGAATTGACAAGCACTGAAAGTTTCCAAACTCTAATTATATTTGGAAGGCCTAAATCATGTAGATTGCATACAAGGAGGAATGTTAATTGCAATTATCCAGAAACAACATAAAGAAATAACCTGATAGTAGTTCTGTATAGAGATCAAAAACAAAATTCAAAAGTATGCCACATTTTCAGTTGAAGTCATAAGCAAGTCAAGTCAACAATGGTACAATCGTCTTTCAACAAACTGCTCAAACAGTATTGGAAGGTATAAGGAGAATTGAAAATATCAGGATTTCCAGATTTAGCACCATATAATGACACGGTGAAGACACTTCCTCAATCATATGATGTAGTATCAGGAAGGGAAAAAAAAAAAAAGCTGGAAAAGGATTCAGTAAAAAAGGTCTAGCGACCAAAGGTTTATCATGTTTACAATTTTCTCAAATTTCATAACCAAATTAAGCAACGGTACAAACATGCACAATGGCACTGAAAACATATTTAAATATACTGGATTGGAAAAGGAAAGAAATGCTCACATTTGTGTTGCTAAGTTCCAGATTGTAAAAGTCCATTGTCTTTTCATTGAACAACGGCCCAGCATGCCATGTACCTCTATTCAGCTTCAAGAATTTTGGTCCTGAAATTCTAAAAGCATGTATGTCATCAACAGCCGGAGGAACATAAAAGTGCCCACAGTGAGATTGCACCACGTCTGCACCAGTGGTGCCCTTTATTTCAGTTGGATCAACAATAGATGGCTTTCCAACTCCAAGATACCAAACATGGCCGCCAATTGAACCAAGGCATTGGGTCACACTAGCATGATGTGTTATTTCTGAAAACTTGAGAGCCCTATCTTCAAGATGCATAATGTAAAACCTGATAAAAGGGATATTGTGATGCCCGAAAATTTTAGAATAGAATTTAATTATTTTACATGCCATATTTTTATTATGAAAGACTAAAGTGATATATGTATGGACAGTGGACTTCAAATTTTGGGTTAAATATTTAGATATGGTTAAAGCGACGAAAAGTATATCAATATGGGGTTCGTTGGATAGCTCGTAATTAATCATGTAAATTAGGCTTGAGAAAAAGTTAATTCGGATAAACTAATCTCAAGATATTGAAGTTCATAGAAATTGTAATTTATTTAATTTTCAAATCAAACTGAATCTGGATAAGAGATAGCCACATGTATCTAAGGAATGGATGTTGGATAATTTTTATTAGAATTCTATTTAAAGTCAAAAGTTGACATCACTATCATGTATTGGGATTAGAATCAACTTTTTGTTGTGATAGGTATTATGTACGCATGTCATCTCGTGGTCGGTTTTACTAAAAATTCAATTATTATCAAATTTGATAACTACGATTTTCCATCCCAATTGTATCATGACTAAACCACTATATTTTTCAACTATAAATAGTGTGCAATTGTCCCACAATTTATCACCAAAGAATTTTACACGGCAGCTTCATATAAAGCAACTGTAAATTTCAAGTATATATATATTTTTTTTATCAAAAACTTGTTTGATCAATCAAAGTAAGATACTTTTGTGCAAGTGGTTCGTTTCCCATGCTTTTGTATTCAGTAATTTACACATGAATTCTTAGTGAACATTCGGGTTCTTTATTAAAAAATATGAGATTCCTACGGGAATTTAAGATGACCTAAGATGGGTGTGTCGCTTGATCACCGATATACTCCATACGAGAAGAGTGATGTGAAGTGTTATTTTATTGTATATAATTATGTAAGAAATCTGTACGTATTTTACTGGGTGTATTTTTAAATACTCACTTTTACAAAATTTTACAAATTAGTTCGGTTCAATTGAAACAGTGGCGTGATGATGATACGACTGCCAAGAGGAATCAAAGAGATAAAACATTAAGTTTAGTTTTTTCATTAAATTATTAGTCAATTTAATTTGTTCAAAAACAATTATTTTAGCGCCTGTTTGTTCCACACTTTCTACCAATTTTTCGTAAAAATTTGCCCGTTGCAAGCAAGAGCTGTAGCCGCAATATTGATATATTAATGGGACCCTTTGTGCATCAATTACTAACTTCCCAATTGTATCATGACTAAACCATTATATTTTTCAACTATAAATAGTGTGCAATTGTCCCACAATTCATCACCAAAGAATTTTACACGGCAGCTTCATATAAAGCAACTGTAAATTTCAAGTATATATATATTTTTTTTTATTAAAAACTTGTTTGATCAATCAAAGTAAGATACTTTTGTGCAAGTGGTTCGTTTCCCATGCTTTTGTATTCAGTAATTTACACATGAATTCTTAGTGGACATTCGGGTTCTTTATTAAGAAATATGAGATTCCTACGGGAATTTAAGATGACCTAAGATGGGTGTGTCGCTTGATCACCGATATACTCCATAAGAGAAGAGTTATGTGAAGTGTTATTTTATTGTATATAATTATGTAAGAAATCTGTACGTATTTTACTGGGTGTATTTTTAAATACTCACTTTTACAAAATTTTACAGATTAGTTCGGTTCAATTGAAACAGTGGCGTGATGATGATACGATTGCCAAGAGGAATCAAAGAGATAAAACATTAAATTTAGTTTTTTCATTAAATTATTAGTCAGTTTAATTTGTTCAAAAACAATTATTTAGCGCCTGTTTGTTCCACACTTTCTACCAATTTTTCGTAAAAATTTGCCCGTTGCAAGCAAGAGCTGTAGCCGCAATATTGATATATTAATGGGACCCTTTGTGCATCAATTACTAACACAAAATTCACTTTTATGCCCAAAAAACCCTTTTGTAAAGAGGAGTGAATTAAATTAAATGGGGGCACATTGGTAATTTCAATCATTTTAGTCAAACATTGTGGGCCTCATCTTCACTGACATGGTACTGTATAACGGCATGATTTCTTCTAAAAATTAGATACAAATGCCTCCCAAACAGATGCTTAATTTGTGGTTATGATTTCATATTTAGTTTAAATTTATGAATATTTCAGTTATATTTTTTATTAAATAATATTATTTGATCGTTCTGCAAAGAAATTGAAATTTTGGTAACGCTCCAATATTAGTGAATTTTATTTTATTTTATTTTTTTTATGGGCGTTACAGATATAAACATGAAGGTTTAATTTATTTGGAGATATATGTATATTAATATATAAAATCAAATCAAATAGACTATCAACTTTTGATGATAAAAGAAGTACCTACATATAATATGGGGAAACCGGGAAGAGTTTTGGATAAAACTTGATGCAGGATGGATTGAGATTTCAACATAGAATTTATAAGCAGAAGAAGAAGCAGGCAGCAAGAAAGTTGGAGAAACCGGACAGAGGGTGGGGAACTAGAGAATAAACAGGGGGAAGAGAGAAATCAGGGGAGAGGGAAGAAAACTTGATCCACAAGCACATTCATTTCAATTCATTCATCAATTGAACTTTCAAGTTTGCATTACAAGACATATAGAGAAAAATAAGCAAACCTAGAGAAGAAGGGGCTTAGGCCAAACCCAATTAAAACTAACAAAGTATAAATAAAGATAGCCCAAATCAACTCTCCTGGAGTGGGGGAAAAAACTCGACTCTGTCAAATGGACAAATCACGAACGGCCGCAGTCAAGCTCTCAATCATCGGCAAAGTGACTGAACTCATGCCATGACAGACGACCTTTTTTAAGAACCAAATATCGAAATTTCGTGATTGATAGCATTGAAAACTGTAGCTTATTCCCAAGAATATGATTTGATCAAGGGGGACGATCTCTCATTCTAATTAAGTACCAATACTAGACTCCAACTAACAAACACTAATGCAACTCATCTTTAAAATCAAAAAGTCAAACAATGCCCTAGTCATGATTGTTAAATCGGCACGGCTACGATGGCAAAGCGGTGACTGAATTGTCCAAGTGAACACAATCAACAGGAGCAAAAAAAAGGTCACTTGCATATAATATCAGACGATTTTCTCTCTTTTTGTAACTCTTTTTTGGCTTTTCTTTTCTTTTTCCTTTTTTAAAAAAAAATCACACTTCTTAAATAAACAATAAAATGCATTGCATAACCAAATCCAAAAATACCAAACTAGAGGCTGAGACGCTGGACTAGAGATGTCGGCCATTTTTTTTTTTTTCATTAGTCGACGGGCGGCAGATGAGGTGGTCGTATGATGTTGTCAATCGGAGGTAATACTACTTGCGATTTGGAGTAAAACTGTCGGTGTTTGTGTGTTCTGCTGGATGATATCAGATGGTGCAATTGCAAGTTGACGACTGTACAGTTGGGTATTGGTGGTCGGCTCGTGATTAGAAAGGTGTGGGTGTTTTCGGTGATGACTGTGCGGAGGCAATGAGGAGAGAGATGGTCGACGACTGGATTTTTATTGTTTTTGGTTATTTATTTATGTGGATTGTGGGCTAATATGTGTGGGTCTGTCTTATGTGTTTGTCGGGGTACCGGCGGCGAGAGCTGGTGTGGGGTTGCGATGTGTCAACGACAGAAGGCCTGGTGGCTTAGGGCGTTTTGGGCAGTTAGAACTTAGATGCCGGAGTTAAGATGATCGATGGCGGTAACTGGTAAGATCGTTGATGTTGCAGATGATTGTCGCGGCTGGGGTGGGCCTGTGTAGTGGGCTTGAGTTTAATTTGGGCCAAAGTTTTAGTATTGGCAGTGGGATATTGGTTTGGGAAAAATTCATAAATCCCATTTTAAGTTTACCCTATTTCAAAAATAAGACAACAACTTTCACTTTTCAAAAATCAGATTTTTGACCTATACATACACACATATATAAATATTTATTTATATATATAAA
>CAIGRQ010210670.1:0-12697 GCA_903798375.1 Fraxinus sp. D2006-0159 | reverse complement strand
ATATTAATAACTTATAGATATGATGGAAGTCTGAAAATTTAAGTAATAAAATCAAATGGAACAACGTCCACCCCTACCAACACCCAATGGACTATGTAGGTTAATGGTGCACAAAATAGCCCGAGCAAATTGTAGGGTAAAATGTGGACGTTGCAGAAAAAAAACCCTCAGAATTTTTCAGAAATTCTGCATCACAAATGGTCTTGAGATATTTTAGGAACCTTTGAAGAACACCAGACATAGGATTTATACAAGTTCAAATACAAAAATATTTTCAGATTCAGTGCTTTACAGCAAGAAAATAATGGTGTCATATATAAAGAGATTGCTGCACAAAATGGCATCACAAAAAGCATGTTTGTATTTGTATGTAAATAAACATACAGCTGATGGAAAAAATAAGGAACCTAATTTGTGTGCAACAGGAATTTCACAAGGTATATCCTTAAATGAATTCCCGGGACATATAAAAGAGAAATAACCACTTTTTATTCCCTAAATAACTAATTTTTTGAGTTGTCAATGATTTGGTGTCATATATAAAGAGAAATAACCACTCTTTGTATCCTTAAATGAATTCCCGGGACATGATATTTCTATAGATGAAGAGACAATGAAAAAGATTAGGAAAAATTAAGCTATGTTTTTTACTTGGCTCAGGGTTTTCCTTCACGACTGCCAGAACACATTTGGGTCATTGCTGTACAATGTGGGGTCTTGAATCTCTAGGTTAGCCACGTGACAATTGATTAATCGAGCTTGGAAACTTTTACAAAGGACCAGTCCGAAAGGTAGCATCCACCAACCACTTTCATCCCTAAACCAATGCTCCAACACCATATAAATACATTAGATTCCAAAAGCTATACCAAATTTAATCACTTTTAAGGAAAATAATTCAACTTTATAGACATGCACCAAGAAAATGTATCTTACATGATAAAATTCCAGGACTGAAAGTTGGGATGCTTTTGGTTTAATGAGGATTGAGTCTTGAAATGAACTATTCCACATACGAAGGCAACCACCTGCACCATATAACTGTTTCTCAGTACTTGCTTCAAGACGAGTACATAAAAGGGAAGTGTGACGTTTCCCATTAAAGAAAAGCATACTTTCATTGCGTTCCTCTAAAGAAATGATCATTTTGACATTAGAACTCGTGCTATTAGAATGTTATAAAGAATGTACGGGTTTTGTTAATACAGTATTGTCGACTCTAGAAGTTATCAAGTTTACCATTGAAGAAGTTCACAAATAATGTTATAAGAATTACTACATGCAAAAGAAAAGGAAAAAAATGAAGTGCATGCAATAACCACTTACGACATTTATCACAGAAGTTATATTCCATAAAGCATATACACGTGCAAGGCCAGCCGACCGCCTGGGTCCATGACTAAATAACGCATTGATCCCAGCAGGAAATGGCAGAAGTATCCCAAGAGGAAGAACAGACAAAACGAAGAAGACATCCAGCAGCGATATGGAGTAAAGCTGAAGTAAAGTAAGCAAGACTAAGCTAAAATCTGCTAAAAGGAGTATTGAGATGACCAAACCAACAAGATCCTGCAATTGGAGTCCAATGGAAGAAAAGAGGGAGCGAGTATCAAACGTTAATGGATTTTGTGGAAAAAAGATCAATATATTTAAAGTAGTCCAATATATTAAGACTTGCCTGATGGCAAACAGGTCTAGTGTTGCAAATTATGTAGTAGAAAGGATAATCTATTTGTATCTTCTCTTCAAGTTTTTGAAGGCTCTTGGCATATAAAATTTCTCCACATATCTTTTTCTGCATCATAATGTGTTCACTGACTCTTACAAGATTTAGTGCTTTCTTCCAGCGGTTACCAGGCAATCTGCACAAAAAACGATGCATGGAGAGGGGGGGAGAGAGAGAGAGAGAGAATCCAAACCATCAATTCAACAGTCAACAGAAACATCTAAAGAGCAAAAGAATCACATGCAAATGCCTTACTGTGAGTGCTGCTCTAGTAACAAAGATTTATCTAATCCTTGAATTGATGGATGTGTGCTTTCATCTTCTATGGCACATACAACAAGTCCAAATTGACGATATCCATTTGCTGAAGGCTGAAAACAAATTAGATCTGCACGTACACCATGAGTACTTAATGTTCTATTTGCATGTGTCTCAAGCCAGCAGATAACCGGATGAAATGTTGCCTTTAGATGCCCACGTCGGACTAAACGAAGTTGTGCACTTAGACCAGCTACAAATCGGTACCAAATTGTAGGGGGGACTGACTGGAACGTGGTAAAAAGAAGACGATCTCAGGACCTCCATCAGGCACAGCATATGATTAGACAAAGCTTGCAATTATCTTAGTAAGTGGTAGAAAGCAAACCTGACTCATGAGGCTAGTTAGAATGTTATCACTGTGAAGAGAGAAAGGTGTCATGTAAGATCCATCTCCTCCAAAAACTATATACATCGGGAACCTTTGTGGAAGGCGAGGTGGAAGGTCATCCCTTTTTTCATCTCCACCGAGGAAAAAATCCACATAGGCAAGCATTAAATCAGAAGTTGAAGACACCTACAGCACAAAGAGAAATTATTAGTGTTGATTAAGAAAAAAAATGAATTCAATGAAATTAGACATAAGCAGCAATAAAATAGGTATGTTGAGATAGAGAGGGTACAGTAGCAAGTAAAAAAATCCAGACAGAAACTATGTTTCCACGAGTCAAATTCCTGATTTAGTTTATCAAGGTCAAGATTCTTACCACCTAGAATCCAAGATGTGACATTGCACTGAGATTGGATAAGATGCTAAATGAGCAACAGATATATGAGGTTGGAAACGCAGAGTACTCAATAACATGAATCACATAAAAATTCAGGATTGGTAACACAAATACTGTGTTACTGTATTGGGACATGCGACGACATGGAGATTCAGTCAGAAGTTTTCACTCTAGATACAGGCATGGTCACACCCCATGATAGTAAGTTAACAGTAAGAGGCCAGATATATTACATAAATTTGACTTAACACCCATCAGAATAATGCATTTTAAAGAATTGTACAAAATTAACTGGAAAAAGAAAAGAGAGATGACGCTCGTAGTTAATTTTATGGTTAATTGTCATTTAGTGTCAAGGACTTATATTAGGCATTGAAAAGCATGTCTGTTTAAGAGAAGTCGATATGGCAGGGTTACCAGTGTTGGAGTAACATATAAGAGGTCTAATGTGTAGCCAGGAGAGTAACTTCATGACAGCTTTATCATAACGAGAGATCACCATGCGTCACTTAGAACCACATCTCTGCATTAGGGGCCAGCTCAATATGTGCATAAATTCAGTGGAATATCATGAGAATTACAAAAAGGAAAGAAGAAAAGAAAATAATTTCTCTTAATATTTCTTTCAGTTTCTTCTTTTTCTCCTATGCTGTTGAGGCTTTTTTATATGCCAAGGTAGTCACGATGACTGCAGATGCTACAGTTCATCTGGGCCTTAAGGATCATTATTATATCATGTAATACTCTAACTAATAAACACAAAAGCAATCTATGTTCAAGTCTTTCCATCACCCAGTTGTGAATGCATCTTATCTCGAATGATTAAAAATTGGCCCTGTTGTAAGGGAGCACGTTGAAAACAAAATTTAAATAAATAAATTCTTCCCTCTCTAATAGTTTAATCTTTTAGATTAGGTGGTTCAGTAACACGAAAACAACATAAAAGAAAATTAGAAGTTAAGATAAAATAGGATTCAAAAGCCAAAAATTGTCATAATCCACGTCCATCTGCAACTTTAGGTTTGCAGCTTTGTTTTTGCACTGTGAATCTCTACGTTTCAAAAGTAAAGAAAGTGCATAGAATGCACTACTTCAGCACGCATCTTGGCAAGCTTTAAACAATTAGAATCAAAAGCAATATCGGTGTTTGTCAGCTCTCCTTGTCACTTGGTCTAAGCAGAAAGGTACTAGTCCGTTGATGTTTCATTTGACCAATTAAGGATTATTTTTGAATGGTTCAAACTGATATGGTTTTCAACCGCCTGCATCCAATTTTGGCCATAGTTAATAATTGCTTCTGCTCTCATCTTAGTCATTTTTCATTCTACTGTTTCACAAAATAATACAGATGTACTTGAACATCATAATTTTTCTCTGAGTATTGTCTATAAACTGTCTGCTACAGCTGCTAATTCTCAATAAGTTCTCATTAACTAATTTTACGTATAGAGACTTCTATTTATTCAGCTTTTCATTTTTTCAGAAAACCGGTAGTTTTATCTTGGCATATTACTTCTGGATATTACAATAAACATATCGCTCTTATCCACCTTGTTTCAGATAAGATGCCTTCACTGAAACCCAATGTTAAGGCCACCAATGGTTCACCATTACATCAGTGTGATTGGTTCTTCTTCCATCTTAAATCTATCTATTCCTGAATCCTAACGAATATCACACTCTCATTTCACTGTATATTCAATTATTTGCTCATCAATCATGCAGTCTCAGTCAAAGGTGTACTTTTATGATTGAGGTTTTCCTGACATAACATCTATCCATAGTAAAGAATGTGCCTTCACCATAGCTAGTATAATCACTTTTATGATTGAGGTTTTCCTGACATAACATCTATCCATAGTAAAGAATGTGCCTTCACCATAGCTAGTAACATGATTATACTTTTACTAAAAGAGTTATCCAAATATGTTCTACAAACATTTTCGGTTATTTCTCCAGACACTTGCATTCTCAGCCTAGCAAGTCATGCTATAGTGATTTCACAGATAGGTAAAAACTCATGTTATATTGTGTTTATAATACCAAAAGGGGTTTCCAAGTTAAATAATAATATTGCTAGCTCATTTGCGTTTTAAATGTCAAACTCATCAGGGATCCGGAGCATACCTTCAGCCCTTCATAGAGAGCACGTGAACGGCAAGAACGCAAGCAAGCATGGTCATATTCTGATCGAACATATTCACGCAGGTGCTGCATTTTCTTCTTCCGGCACCACTGCCGCCATGACCATGCGAGTGGATATGCAATAACACAAAGGATGCTGTAAACTGATCCTTCCCACCACTGATAAGAAGCTAAAGCATTTATCTCATCAACAAATCTGTTGAAAGCATCTTCATATCTACCACCAAAAGACAAGGTAGTGAAATGAATAAAAAACAAATGTTTTCGATTGTAATGACGCCAGTTCCATAATATCAGCGTAATTATAAAACCTGACCGTTGAAATTTAACAAAAACCATATTATATCACTTGTATGCTTTTCAATTTGAGTTCTTGCTCTTAAAAGTATTAGTATTCAACATAATAACCACAAAAAAGATATAAAGCATACACAATTTTTTTTATTTCTTTAGGAGGAGAATGAGGGAGATGCCAAGGTTCACTGAAAGTGTTTGCCCCCATAAAGTACATGCGATGGACATGGTTTTGGGATTCCTCAACCCTACTGGTTTCCAACACCTGAAAAATAAAACAGAATGATCGCATTCAGAATAATCAGCAACAAATCTGTTAACATGCTCGTAAGTTAGATGCTACAGAAATGGACATAAATTGGAGAACCTCATTAAGTGACTCCAGAAAAGGAAATGAGCGATCAATTGGAGAGCCACGGCAGGCCCGCACTAGACCTGGTAATTCATCTGCGCCAACAAATTTCATCCTAGCAACACTTAGAACAAGTGCTAAGATGATGAGGAGACTTACAAGTGTCAAACCAAATAACCATGGCCCTCCAAAGGTGTACATTAATTCTTCAACGGCTGTATAACAGTGAGGCATATGATATCGCTCAGATACACAGTTGTATGGGCAAGGGTAATCTGTAACACCTCCTGAGGAAAGATGGTCTTAAAAGTAAGAGAATTCCATTTAACAAGGAACAAATACCTTCATAGATCAAACTACTGCTATAGAAATCTCTCTATCTTGGGATACATAATTTTGACAACAATGCCTCTATCCTATCAAAGAAGTGATGGAAAATTAGACATCTTTCAGGAGGAAAAACAAACAGTTACTAGACTAGACTAGATTTGATTTATTCCATTTCCTTAATAATTAGGTTCTGTTAAATTTAAAATATACAGCTTTTGATGTAATAAGAACAGCAATACTGTAATGAAATATGATGTACCTCGAACAGCAATATATACCGCACGATGGGGAAGCTCATGAGATGGGCAATTGCGACAAAGGACTCTGTCAGACCCAGTCAAATTTTTATAAGTCCCAAGGGGGCATTCCTGCATTATGACATGTGCATTAAAACTTGAAGAATTTGAGAGTAATGCAGACACAGACTTAAAAGAGATTATGGTAACAAAGAAGCAATATATTCTACGGCAAACAAGTTACTTCAGGTATAAGGAAGAAGAGAATCAAAATGCAGTTACTACTTTGATTACTTTGTGGAATTTGAAAGAGGTATGGACTTCTCCCAAAAAGTACCTATGCCAGTGGACTTAAAATATGAAAAAAGAAAATATCTTAACAAAGGGAGAGGGATATATTTAAAGAATCAGAGTTCAACTTAGTTTATAATCAAGACACGTGAGTTGAATTCAAAAGTGCACAAAGTCATCTTAGACATTAGAGAAGCGCTTAACTCTTGAACTCCACCAAAATTCTCGACAGTATACTCAATAAGAGTCGATGCCCCTCAATATGAGAAGTCCTATCATTATATAGAACCAAAATCACAACTAAATATGATAGTTATCAATTACAATATTCATTAATGGTAATCAATTTAATATGGTAGATTTTCTTATATTCGAGCTTTCCTTATCATCCACTGTAGCGACGATGACAACGCTCGTGCCCACGGAGAAGAGACTCAAATCACATCAACTATCTACGAAAATAATGATGACGAGAAACCCAAGAACAAGAAGTAATGTAGAAACAATCAAGAACCACCCCAAGAACACTCCAAAGTCACTCCAAAGAGCTCACCCCAAAAGAAGAATTTTCAAAAGAAAATCACAAAGTATGCTGACCACACACATGAGCTCTATCAGTCGAGAGAATTCAATGGAACACATAATTCTTGTTCCAACAGAAGCTCTAACAGCAAATGCACAGGCCAAAAATCCAGCAATATATTGCAGGCCAAGATGCTGCAATTGGAAGAAATCCCACATAACAGCTCACACCAAAAACTCAAAGATTATCCTCTTTTGAGAATCTAAAACTCTAGCTCATCACCCGAGCAACCAAAACTCAACGATCTGCACTCCCTTCTCTCTCTCTCTCTCTCTCTCTCTCTCTCTCCCTTAACCAAAAATGAAAATCCTTTTTTTTTTTTCTTTTCAGTAGCATCTTTGCAAAAATTATGTACTGCAGATTAGAGAATTTTCCATGCAATTCGGAGCCAGCAGACATTAGCTCCCTATGTTCCCATGCTTCCACAGTTTACAGCCCAATTACTTAAACCCAATAATCCCAAATCATAGCAGACCCCATAAAACTTATTTAACCCAACAATCTATAATATCTAAACCCACTAAGCCTAAAACCAATAAGCATAACCCACATGTTAAACACACTACAGCCCAACAGAATCAGACCCAAGCCAAAGCCAAACCCATAACACATCCCACTAACTCATCTTCTCCTTCCACGTTACAATCCACTACCGGATCGTGCAGCCTCCTCTATAATCACTGCCACCAATTGTATAAACAAGGTCATCCTTAGGATATAGATCCTTGTAACAAGTCCACAATCCATATTCTCTAAACTTTTTCGCCAGAAATTGCATATGAATGGATCTTAATTGATGGGCTCGCATTTGGAATGAAAAATTATGCAGCTGTCCGATCAGCAATTCCAATTTCCTCTTTCTCTGAGTGTGGGACCTGCCCCTTGGAAACTCAAATACTACATTTCTTAACTTGATAACATCCTGGTTTGATGGTAATGTCAGAAATATAGTTGTACTCTCCAATTGTACCAGGGACCACGCATGCGAACAAACTATAAGTCCCAGGTACGACGTTGTTAATGAAAAAACTCCCTTTAGAATCTACTTAGTGTCCAGAATTGATAACCCTTGCTTTCTGTCTGCCACGATCCGATGGCTCCTGGTGCTGCCAAGCCCACATAAGCAGAGGTGCCCGCCACAGGTTTCTCGTTAATGAGCCAGTCATGAACTAATAATTGACCGCTCACAGCTCCCCTCTGGTTGGATTTAAAAATGTCACTTGAAAGAGGAAAATTATGTGGCCAGCTAACAGTCTCCTCTCCTACCAGATAATACTCTCAAAACCAACATCCGGCTCAATGAATTTGTAACTAACGAGAATAGTTGTTTAATGAATGATCTGTATCTTTTAATCTCATCTCATTGTGAAAATATATATATATATAAAAAAAAATTGGTTAGACGAGGATATCTAATCAAAACAAGAAAATTTGACCGGACGAGCGGCACGAGACCACTCGCCAAAGAACAAAAGCCTTCAAGTTTAACTCAAAATGTAATTAAACTCGCTTTGATACCATGTCAAATATACTTAATAAGGCTCGATGCCCCTTAATGTGAGAGGTTCTCTCATTAGATAGAACCAAAATCACAACTAAATATGGTAGTTATCAATTACAATATTCATTAATGGTAACCTATTTAATATGGTAGATTTTCTTATATTCGAGCTTTCCTTATATTTCACTGACATAGGGTAGCAATTTACCTGACAAAATATCCCATAAAGCCCTTTTGGACAGGCTTTTCCACTAACAGTTCCATTTTCTCCATCTCGCCCCAGTCCTCTACCAATACCTCCTCTGCAGTTCCATCATAAGTAGAAAAATGATTAGCAATCATCATTACATAATAGAGTGTTATGTACTAAACTCTAGAAATTCATTTTTTTCCTTCAGAATAATACTGACATTATATAACATAAATTCGCAAAAAAATGAGTTGAAGTTCATCTACTCAATTTCTGTGACCATTGATCGGCCAAGAAACACCAAATATCTTTTCAAAAGCACAGTAAAAATATGAAAGAGTGAAAAAGTGCTTTTACTAATTTAGTACATATTTTAATTTAGTAGTTGTTGAGCCTTAAAATTGACTTTCATATTTGAAATTTAAGTAATAAGAAAACGAACAAATGAAATAATCTTGCACAGTCAAAGAATTATATATTCCCTACTTTCATATTGAAATGCTGCCTTTCCTTTTTGGGCTGCCTTCTAAATAATCACCACTTAAGCAACCTCGAGTATGGTACCACATTTTCCAAAATTCCCTTCATTATAAATGGTGGATAAGTCCTCAAAGTTAAAATGCTCGTTCTAGCCCCTGCTCTAATTATTATTTTAGAACTCAATTGAAAGGATTTCAGTTCTATTCGGAGATTATTTTACTTTTTCTTCTTCTTTTAGAAGATAATTAGAAAGTTANTAGCCCCTGCTCTAATTATTATTTTAGAACTCAATTGAAAGGATTTCAGTTCTATTCGGAGATTATTTTACTTTTTCTTCTTCTTTTAGAAGATAATTAGAAAGTTATTATTAATCTATTAGGAGATTCATTTTTCTTGCACCAATGCCTAAATAAGAAAAGGAATAGCCAATAGTATTTAGTAATAAATTACTTCAATCCTTTAAGCAGTAATAAATTGCTTTAAGATCGTTGACCTTTACTACTGTTTCAATTATATTTAGCCCCAGTTTGATGGTCATTATTATGTAAACATGATGTTTTGGATAGTGATTTTTTGGAGAATGCGTGATTAACATGTGGAGAAAATTTTTGAGATAAATATTATATTGTGTGAATGTGTGGTTGAAATGAATATAAGAAATAAATTGTTTTGTTTGAAAGGGAGTCAAACAAGGGTTTAAACTTGGTAACTGAACCAAATTAATAATGGAAAAATAACCTATCCTGGGATAAAGCCAAAATTGGAGGTTGAGGTGACCACCTTAATGACAATGATCTAAGAGATTGAAGGACTGCAATTTTAATTTTAGAATATGAAAATGTTACCGGCCCAACTCGATCCCAATGGGTAACCACAATGTTACAAACTTTTGGTTGAATGATTTTTCTGTCAAGGATACCTTCCATTATATAGGAATAAGTATCAATCAAAATATGATAAGTAATTATCCAATTATATATATATAATTATGTTAAACAAACAATGTATATTAAGTCGTAATCTTCGTCAATTTCTATAATCCTTGTCGATCTCATCTTATTGACATCCTCCTTAAATTAATGCTGGATGATCAAGAAGTATCAATTTGTTTTCCACGTACTAAAATCCTTAGCATCTTCAGGTACTTGAGAAGACCCATAAATATGATCCCAAAACTCCTTCCCTATTAAAATATCTTGAATTGAAATTCCAATATGGAATAATTCTTTTCCGTGAACTTAAAACAAAAAGATTCAACTGACATAGCTTCAAAGATATCACCCACACTGCCGAACTAAAAACTACACGACACACCAGCCCAAAATAAATCCAAGAGCCCAACCTCAATTATCAGCTCAAATTGATTATAGGTCCACAGTTCCAACAGCAAAAGGCCAAAAAAAAAAAAGTCAAAATGTGGCGCTGCACCTCCCCCACTCAAACGTAATCGCCGCGACACTACAATTCTTAAGAATCACCGAACCCATGCAGTGAAGGAATCAACGATAATTCCTCAACCCCAATCGCTAGTCTTGATAACTGAAAGTATCCTTCGACATGCAAGGAGGAATCATCAATAACAGAAATCTTCAACACTTTAATAGCTGAAATCGCCGACATTAGAAACAACAATAAAGGATGACAGCCCCAATAATAGCCGACATAAAGAGACCCCACAACAATCAACGACTATCATAGTGATGTGGTTCTTCAAGGTGAGTCCCGAAACTACGAATCATCTTTACTACAAAAGCGCCACTACCCAGAAGAATCCCGACAACGAACCAAATATCTGACCAAAAATCTTACACCACAGAGAAAACCACCGATGCTCGCAGCACACTAGAAGAGTCAAAGAATCACATGTTAACAAAGAGTGTCCATCGTCGATCACCACAAGAAACCCACACCCAAATGGCTGCGTTATGCCTAAAAAAAAATAGAGGATTCAGTATAAAGTCCACGAGGTAGGCTCTAATACCATGACAAACTTTTAGTTGAATAATTTTCCCGTCAAGGATTCCTTCCATTGTATAGGAGTAAGTATCAATCTAAATACGGCAAGTAATTATGCGATTATATTCATAATTATGTTAAATGAGCAATGTATGTTAAGTCGTAATATTCGTCAATCTCCGTGACCTCGTCTATCTCATCTCATTGACACAACGAGCTGATTCCCGCAGGACTCCGAGTGGCGCTAGTTCAGGCAAGAGAGGAAGGCTGGTCTAACTTTGCCATGATGATTCCATCCAAACCATGACACGAGCGAAAACTTTCATCAAAATGCTAGTCCACCTATAAGCTACAATCTGCTTAGGTAAAGTGGTATATTTTGTACTACCCCGCTTTGTATTAACTCCTCCGGCCAAATGGAAAAAGGGGTATGACAATGCCTCAAAGATGCTAATTTAAAGCATATGTTAGTACTGAAAAATGTCATTGTGAGAAGACGGTCTTTGATGAAGGTAATTTAATAATTATTGGGAAAGGTTACTTATAAGAAGTTGAAAGACAGAGATTATTTCGACTTTGAAATGTCTAAGATTGTTTCACACTTTTAGGAGATAATTAGTAGGTTATTAGCAGAACCATATCGTGGAGTCATTACTCAAAACAAGACTTGAGACTATACTCTTCAACTCCTCACCTCATATGTAGATCCCGACAAAATCATATTATGCACTGTTTGTTTTCCATTCTTTCAAAACTCTTTTTTCTACGTACTCTTTTTCAACCACACATTCATGCAATAAAATATTATACATGTAAACCCAAAACTTTTCCCTACTACTTAACCACACGTTCTCCAAAATATCATTATTTAAAACAAAGTTTTTTCTAAAAAAAGGCCACCAAACAGGCTATATCAGTACCATCCCTGCACAACACTATTTCAATAGACAATTCAACAAAGCTACTGAGACAAACCACTTTATGAAAATAAATTTTTTTTTTTTTTTGGGTATAGATGGTATCTCTTTACTCGAGTGATATTGATCATATTTTTATCCCTATTTGCATTTAGATCCTTTGAAGTTCTATTATTCCTTTCAATGGTCCCTTATACTGTACAGTTAGGTCCCTTGTGTTTATGATCATTTCTAAATCCAACTTATAGTGTCAACGCGTATGTAGTTCACTTCCTTCTTTTCTGTTCACTTGCAAATTTTCTGTTTGACACAACAGAGTAGGGGAAAAACCCTTGTGCTCATGATCATTTCTAAAATCAACTTATAGTGTCAACGTGTATGTAGTTCACTTCCTTCTTTTGTGTTTACTTGCAAATTTTTCTGTTGACACAACAGAGTAGGAACAAAAAAGTGTATACATGTACATAAAGCACGTTGTTCTTGAACCTGCATGCAGAATCGGAAAGAACATTTTCAGAATTCTCATTCATAATAATCACTTCAATAATAGTAGTTATACATAATAATATAATATAGTCAACATAAAGATCCGTAATGGGAAATATTCCTACAAAGGAACCAACTATATTTAAACTGTTAGGAATATTGGG